>AWOL01S0050195.1:0-26616 GCA_000715115.1 Nicotiana otophora
ACTGGGGACGAAAAGAGGGATTGGGCTCAACTCTTGTACAGTGTCTCTCCATTTCCATAAGTAAATGTCTAATTTAATGACGTATGTCATCTTTGAGATCCAAGGATCAAAATTTATTTAGACTAAATCATGATTAAACTATATTCTCTTATTGGGTTAGTGTCAAAGTTGGAAAGAGAAATCAACTATCCCAAAAATCTTGCTGGGGTTTCATTTTGATTGAGAAAATATTTTTGGATCAATGGGTTGGCGCGAGAATGAAGAAAAATAAAAGATTAAACCATTTACAAACTACTACAACAATAATACCACCACCAAATTGTAAGGAGAAAAACAAAATGAGTTGTTGAGCAAAATATTATTGTGGGCAAAGAGTGACGGCAACAAAACAGGTTCTTCTTCAATTTTACATCTCTTGTGATTTCTGTAGTGTTAAATTAAACCTCTTGTGATTTTTGTAGTGTCAAATTACCCATGTTAAAAAAATATCTACGATGTGTTTGATAAAATGTCTCAACTGAACTTTTGAGAATAAAGTAGGAAATCAATATTTAACAATGTAATAAATTGCATTCCTTAAACACACATAGCAAGTTGAATAATTAAGGTTACAAACTGTTTCACAAAATGTAGATCGAGAAGAACATGTTTCTTCCTAATGACTATGCTCGCTTTCAAGCAAAAAGGCAACATGATAACAGTTTGCTCTACATTTATCACTTGAAAATTAGACTCTATTCAACCTTGTATAGACCTTCAATCTTAGTTTCGAATGAAAGTTCAAAAAAGCTAAAAGTTATGAATAAGATTGTAGATGACCCCATGTCTTGTAAGTCATTATTTGAAACATTTTTTTTTCCAGTTTTTCCAAAATTTAAGAATACAGATTATTTGTATATTCATATTTTTTATAATGTAGATTTATGGAGATATCTAGTAACTCTCAAGGTGGATGTAACGTGCCAATAAAACTTGGCATGGAATTTGATTCAGATGAGCATGCATATGATTGGTACAAATTACAATGAATACGCATCTGCAATTGGTTTTAGTGTTAGAAAAGAATATGCAAACAAAAATAGAGTACACGGGTATGTGACTTCAAGAAAATTAACATGTTATAAAGAAGGTTACAGAGGTAAAGACAAACGAGATCCTACTGTTCAAAAACATAGAAAGAAAACTAGAACTGGTTGCTTGACTCATGTTATTGTTAGTCGTCAATCAAATGGGATATTTCGCATCACTTCATTTGAAGAGAAACATAACCATCTTCTTGTTCCTCCATCTTTAGTTCATTTGTTGCCATCACAAAGAAAGATAAAAATGGCTTAAGCATATGAAATCGACTTATTAGACGATTTAGGGATACGTCCTAAAGCTTCATTTGATTATGCTGCTCGTCAAGCCGGAGGACAATCTTTTCTAGGCTACACTACGAGAGATCATAAGAATTATCTTCGTGACAAAAGAACAGATAGTTTGAAACATGGAGTGGCTCGTAGCTTGGTGAATTATTTTGAGAAACGAACTCTAGAGGATCTTGCTTTTCGATTTTCTTTACAATTAGATGATGAAGGTTTGATTACTAATATCTTCTGGACTGATGGAAAGATGATAAGAGATTTTAAGATTTATGGAGATGTTGTGTCCTTTGATACAACATATAGAACAAATAAAGAATACCAACCCTTGGCATTATTTGTTGGTTTGAATAATCATAGGAAAATACTCATATTTTGGTGCAGCCCTTCTATATGAAGAATCTGCTGAACCTTTTGAGTGGTTTTTTAATGCATTTTTTAGGATTATGTCTGCAGAGAAACCACAAACATTTATCACGAATCAAGATCCCGCAATATCTTTTGTTGTCTCATTAGTAATGTCACAGACATATCATCGCATGTGTGTGTGGCACTTCGAAAAGAATGCATTCAAGCATTTAAATCATGTCTTTAGAGCCCATGCATCATTTTCATGAGATTTTAGCAAATTGCTTTACGATTATGAGTATGAGGAGGATTTTTTAAGTGCGTTGCAGGAAATGCTAGAGAAATATGACCTTGGGGATAATAATTGGTTGAAAAACACATTTGCTATAAGGGAGAAATGGTCCATGACATATGGAAGAAATACATTCTCAGCAGGTATGCGCAGCACACAATTGAGTGAGAGTTTCAATGGATCTTTAAGGGGATATTTGAAATCTGATCTAGATATTGTATAATTTTTTAAGCATTTTTAGAGATCAGTTGATGATAAGCGTGACAATGAGAATAAATCAAATTTTGATATGACTCAAAGAATATCTATTTTAAAGGTTAAATTTCCTTTGTTGGTTCATACTAGGGAAGTATATACCCCAACTATATTTGATATGTTTCAAAATGAGTGGGAAAGGTCCTTACTTGTTTATATAAAAAGCTCCAGTGATGAAGGAGAATTATGTACATATAATATTAGCACTCATGGAAGTGTTAAGGAGCGCGTAGTAATTGTTAAGCGATCATTAACTAAAATTTCTTGCAGCTGCAAACTGTTTGAGTTTATGGGTATACTATGCAGACATGCCTTAAAGATCTTGGACTTACTGAATGTAAATGATATGATTCCAGAACATTATATACTGAAGAGGTGGACAAAAGATGCTACAAACTTGAATAAGATGGATGTCAGTTTGGTAGCAAAGGAACCTGATCCAAAAGTTGAAGTTACTACGAGGTATAGACATCTATGCCAAACTTTTGTTCAGATTTCAAGTGAAGCTTCAGAATCTATTGAAGGATATGAATTGGTTGCAAATTATGTGAATGAGATAATTGCAAAGTTAAAGGATGTAAAAAAGAGAGAAAACTCAAAAGTTAGTTACAAGCAATGTTATTCAAAATGAGCCGAATGAGATAGTATTTGTTGATAATACAAATGTCACGAAGGTGACTGGGTTAAAAAGAAAGCAACCAACTCGTGGTTCTAATACTAGACCACATATTTTTATGGAAAAAGCCAAGAGGAAAAATCAGACTTCATTTCCAAAATCTCCTCAACGCCAAACTGATCAGCAAGTAGACTATGTTCAGGAGATTCATTTTTCACGTCCAGATGCATCAACGACTATGGTATCTCACGAAATCTAAATTTTTTTCTCGTTTATTGTTATATAATAATTTATTTTATTCGTTAAATAATAGAAATTGGCAGAAGGAAGTTTTCCTCCATGGTGCCCTTCACAGTTGTCTCAAGGATCATCCCATAGAAGTTTGACTCAACTTTTAAGAGTCAGTGAGCAAAGCTTATGATGTTTTTTATATTTATTTATTTTCTAATAAGTAGTGCTACTCATCCCAATATGTCTTTTTTTCTCTTTTACTAATTGCAGGATGTTTCATTTCAACCAGATGCATCAACGACTTGGTTTGTTTGATAGGTTGTACGCAATAAAAAAATCGAACATAGCGCCAGAAGTGTTGGAATTTGTATGTCCGGTACTATGGAGCTTGGAATTTAAAAATACTTCGTTGATGAGGATTATAATTGGTTTTGGTGACATTGCAACAATTTAGTACGAGCTTGCTATTATGAATTATTATGTTGACCATTTTTATGTTGCTATTATGTTGTCTTATATTGTCTNTCATAGATGTTTGACTCAACTCTTAAGAGTCAGTGGGCAAAGCTTATGATGCTTCTCATATTTATTTATTTTCTAATAAGTAGTGCTACTCATCCCAATATGTCTTTTTTTCTATTTTACTAATTGCAGGATGTTTCATTTTATAATTTAAACAATTATTCTCAATGTTGAGTGTGCCAACTTCAGAGAATCAAATATTATATGGTAACGATGATTTATGCGATTATTGTCATGATCTCAAAATTAAATTGTGGGCTTCATTATAATTGTTATTTTCTAACGTTATAACTTGGTTTGTTTGATAGATTGTATGCAATAAAAAATCGAACAAAGCGCCAGAAGTGTTGGAATTTATATGTCCAGTACTATGGAGCTTAGAATTTGGAAATACTTCGTTGACGAGGATTATAATTGGTTTTGGTGACATTGCAACAATTTAGTACGAGCTTGCTATTATGAATTATTATGTTGACCATTTTTATGTTGCTATTATGTTGTCTTATATTGTCTTTTTATCCTCTTGAGCCGAGGGTCTTTTGGAAACAGTCTTTCTACCTCTTCGGGATAGGGGTAAGATCTGCGTACACACTACCCTCCCCAGACCCCATTAGTGGGATTTCACTGGNTTATTATGTTGTCTTATTTTGTCTTTTTGTCCTCTTGAGCCGAGGGTCTTTCGGAAACAACCTCTCTACCTATTCGGGGTAAAGGTAAGGTCTGCGTACACACTACCCTCCTCAGACCCCACTAGTGAGATTTTACTAGGTTGTTGTTGTTATCGTTGTTATGTTGACCATTTTTAATTGGTATGATGTTGTTAGTTCCTTTAAGCAATCATAGAGAAACTATCTTTTTCATCCAGATATGTAATATGATTCAATGTTAAACTCATTGAAGCATTTTTGTATTCAATTTTCCTCTTCTGAATTAACAATTTGTCTTTTTCGTTATTTTTTCTTCACATTAACTTCAATCAAAAAAATTTATCAATACAACCAATTGTTACAAAAAAAAAAACTATATTTATTTGGTTTTTAAGAAACAAAAAAGTTGGAAGAACACAAATGAAATTGTCCCTGTGAAAATAATATCTCATTTGAAGGAATTCGGAATTTGGGGAGAAAAAAGTTTAACAATTTGGAGATTTGATTCACGAAAGAATAATAAAAAAAAATCCATGAAAGGATTTGATTTGCTGGTACCATATCCCACTATTCCTGTAAGTAAAGGATTTTAGATTTAAAAAAAAGCTAAATTATAGAAATATTTAATTTTAACTATAGTTTATGGACTGATTTAATCTTGACCTTTGGATTTAAAAAATGACATATGTCATTAAATTAAATTAGAACTGCTGAAATTGGAGAGATTCTGTAAAAGAGAGGAGAGCCGAATCCCGAAAAAAGGATTGAATTGAACACGAAAAAAGTCATGGGGCTCGAACTCATAGACCGCACTAGGTACGAGAAGCGAAATGAAATGGATATTTTAACATTGTAGGTCACTAATAAAAAAGTATTTATATCTATATTACCATTTTTCAATTATTTCAATAATAGCAGATTTTATAACAAATGTAGCATATTCAAATAAACTACCATTTCTCTTTAATAGTACCTAACTGATAACTCATTTATCTCTCTTCCACAAAATTAGGAATTGCATATATTATCTTATTCCTTTTCTCAAAGAAAAAAAAAATCGTCTATTTCCATTTCTTTTCCTAGTATACTGTATTGTTTTTTCAGCTTTTTTTTTTTTTTTTCCTTTTTTTTTTTTTTTTATCCTTTTTGTTTTCTCTTATTTGGGGAAGGGAAATTTAGTGATTTGAATCAAAGATTTATCAACTGATGACATACTTACGGCTAATGTTGATCTTTATCATTATATTTCTATTATAAATAAAAATAACATTTGCATATTTATGGGATAAATATGTTTTTTATGAAAAATATTTGTTACATATAAAATATATATTTGAAGTATATGTATGGTCTAAATTTTTTTATATCTAAAACATACCATGCATAACTATGGTATAAATATGTTTTAGGGAAATATATTTTTTATTTTGGAATATATATATATATATATATATATGTATGTATGTATGTATGTATGTATGAAGTAGCCTTCACTCATGAATCATGATACTATAAATATATATCCCATGTATAACATTAGAAATTAACTTACATAAAAACACATCTAAAAGAAAATTCCATTATAATACTAGCATAATACCATATGTTATTATTATACCAAAATTATACCATATATATAATTTGCAAACACTTTACATAACACATTTGAACATCAAAATACAATTATTATACTAGCATTATACTATCTATGTAAAATCTCCATATCATTTTCATAAACGTATCTGAAACTTATAGAATACATTATTATATAACTATTAAACATTGTATATTCGTTATGAAAAAATACACATCATATCAAACTGTGCATAAAATATGCTCAATTGTAACTTTTTAACTATTTAAGAAGGAAGTAATTATTTTTATGTGTTTTGACAATACATAGACACTATCTGATGTAATGGAAAAGGAAGAAAGTTATGGTAGCTAGTTTTTTGGAAGAAAGATTTAGGAAAAAAGTTATGGGAGCTAGTTATTAGGAAGAAAGTTATGGGTTGGGTGAAAAAGTAAGAAAGAGTTATTTATGACGTTGCGGAATGTAAATATGTAGCTGCCACATTTGTTAATTAAGTCATACTTCTAAACTTTTGTAAATTTTGTTAAAATATTGTACAATTATGTTTTTTTCTCTACGAAATGAGGGACAAGTTTCACGGGGCTTTGCATCTATACCCGATTTTGGGATTACAATTGAACATATACCCATTTTGCAAAAAAAAAAATTTGCAAGCTACACATTTTACGATCAACTTCAGACTTATCGGGTCTGAAGTTAAAAGAAAATTAGTCTGAAATGAAAAAATTGCACTTCAGATGTACTTAATACCAAATAAGTTTGAAGTGCAATCAATGGTTTCATGCACTTAAGGCCAAATATGTCTTAAGTGAAAAAATTACACTTCAGATGCACTTTAAGCCAAAAGGTCTGAAGTGCAACAAACGTTTTCCTACACTTAAGGCCAATAAGTCTGAAGTGAAAAATTGCACTTCAGATGCACTTAAGTCCAAAAGGTCTGAAGTGCAATCAACGTTTTCATCCACTTAAAGCTAAATAGGCATGAATTGCAAATTGCCCAGAAACAGTAATTTGTTCTTCGAATTTTAACAATCCAATATACGATTTAATACCTAAATCTACTCCAATTGAACTCAAATTTGAAACATAACCTCCAAATATCATCAAGAACAAACTTCAATCATCAATTTGTCAAAATCAACAATAAATCTAACAAACCCATTTTGCAATTAAGAAAAAGAAGAAACCATAAGCAATAGTAAAAAATAAAGCACCACAACAGCTCACCACTGTAAATATCATAAACTACCTTAAATATGTTAACCAACACCATATAAAATCGTTACCCGAAGAAGAGGAAGAACAAGAAGAGGAGGAGGAGGAGGAGGAAGAAGAGAAAAAGGCCTGAAGTTGTTTAAACAGTGGGTACAAATTAAAAGAAAATGGGTACATGTTAAATGGGGCGACCAAATAGGACGCCCGCTTGGGGCTCGTACATGGTTATCGTGGGTCACGACTTGAGCCATCTTATAGAAGGGCCATGGTTAATAGGCAGGGTTAGGACATAGACACTATATTAGATTAGAATTGGTTATACCATGTCCCAAACAAATACTAGTAGTATTTACACAATGTGGCCACTTTTATGGCCTTGTATTTAGAAGTTGACCATTTTTCTAAAACAAAAATAGCTCGCGGTCTGAATGTTAGTTTTGAATTTTAAATTTTAGACATGCGACCTCTTCAAACTTCATACTGCTGGTCTATTTATGAAATGCTGACCAACTTCTGAAGGCTAAAAAGTGGCTATTTGTGTACATCAGTCATATCCTTGGCCCATTGACCAAGCCAATCCACAATCATGGCCGGCGTAAGGTGCGCTTTTCTAAGGAAGGAGATTATTGCAACTCGAATTCAACTAGACCATTAGACCTTGAAAATGGGGATATAAAGCCGGTAAAATACAAAATTGGTCGGTTGGCCAAAACTAATTATATTCGCTAACCAAAAAGTGTATAATTATATTTATACAATAACAACAACAGACTCATTGTAATTTGGGGAGGGTAGTACCCCTACCTTTAATAAGGTAGAAAGGTTTTATATTTATATATATATATATATATATATATATATACACACACATACAATAACAACAACAGACCCAGTATAATCCCACAAGTGTACTCTGGGATGTAGTGTGTAGGCAGACCTTACCCCTACCTTTGTTTCCGAAAAACCCTCGACTCAGAAAGATTTTATATAATATACATAAATACAAAAAAACATAGATACAAAAAATATATATTTTTTCGACTATTATTTCTGGAAGAGACTAAAAATATACAATTATCGTATATGGCCTCGCTGACAATTGGATGAATAAGAATATGATACCGGCAAAAGAATTTCTAGGTGCTCACCCTTCTATAGAAACAATATCTCAACTTATGGACCAACGAATCTTCTTCTATAGACTTGAGAAGATGAAAACAAGGTATTTAAGCTTTCTATAAACATCTACTACATACTAATCTAACGTTGCACACGACGTTGATAATAATACAAGAAAAAGAAAAGAAAAGAACTTCTCAACATCACGTGGGTACAATTTCAGTATAATCAGGTGACATTTGCATCAGAAAGAGTCCAACGACAACAGCCAGCAGCACCAACTGTATCAAAAAACAGGAACTGTACTTGTAGACTTTCTTCTGTAGCTTTAGCTTTTCATCGGTTGTTGCTATATCTTTACAGTAACTTTCCAACTTCTCAGCTTGTGTCTTGAGCATTGCAGCCTTTGCTTCTGCATCTCCAAGCCTGTGCACCATCTGTGCTTGTTCTGAAGCTACGGTCTTCTGTTCTTCCAAGAGGGTAGCTTGATCAACTGCTGCAGCTCTCAACTTCTGGGCTGTTCTTGATATTGCTAAATACTGAACTTCAGCTTCAATTTTCTGTCTGAAAAGACCCTCAAGCTCACTTTCCATGTCTCTACTACTCTGGTGCATGGTATCAATAGTCTTTTCTTCCTTCTTTGAGCTACTACCTAGAATGGCTTCCAGTTCAGTAACTCTGGCTTCCTTGGACTTAACTCGGTCTGCTGCCTTCTGAAGCTTGCTTTGCAACAGTATTATATTCTGCTTTAGGCAAACCACTTCAGCCCCCAAGGAGTTAAAAGAATGTCGAGCACCATCCCTGTGCTGTGACTGCTCAGATGTGCTTGGTCCAGGGAGATCTGAAGTGAAATCTGAAGGTATACCAACATCCTCAAGTGAATGGCCAAAGATAACATCTTTTCCGATTTCTTTGAATTTCTGAAGTTCTGTAGAGAAAGCACACCAGCAAATTTAGTCCAGTTGAATGGATATAAGTAATTCAACGAGTAATTGTCTTCTTAAAATGGTCAACGGTATATATGATTAAATTTGGCAGACAGACCAGAAAAGCCAAGGAAAATGTTTGTCAACCCCCAAAAATCAATGGATATAGTTATTAACTAAACAGATCAGTAAAAAATTCTTTAAGCATATAAAAACACGACATAACAAATCTCATCCAAAAACAAGAGCATGCACAGAAAAGAAACTGGTCAACAACTTCATACGATATATATGCACTTCCCTTAAATGTGCTTCTGAGATCAAATAGGACCAACACCGATAACTTAACAAATAACTACGCCTCAGTCCCAAACATAGTAGGGGTCGGCGATATGAATCCTCACTTCTTTCTCTAAGCTCAGCTCATATCATTATCATACCAATACCAAAATAAAATAAAAGTAAAAGTGAAAAATAAGTTAAATATATGTGTGTATATACACACACCTAATAACTCAACCAAGAAAATATAATTTATTGGTAAAGGTATAATTTTACTGATGAAACAGCACTAACATGGTGCTGAATATGTACAGCACAAAGCAAAAGAATACATTCCTTTAATTCTGAAGGGAGCTAATAAATTCTACGATGCTACGCGTTTTCACTAAACTCCTGTGTGGACCAAACGAAAGTAAAAGAATATAGTTACACTCGATCTTGCTAATGAGATCTTTCCTATTCTCAAAACATCTTAAACTCCAATGAAGAAAATATCCTTATATATCAATGACAGGGATGAATAAGTCCGTCCATCCGATGCTTCGGAAGCACGAAATGAAGTTTTATTTGACCATGACTCTCAACCTCACATAAATGACTTTGCTTCTTTGTCTGGTGTAAAGAAAAGTTTTTGTGTGGTCCATGGAAACAGGGAAATCAATGAAACCATTTATTTATTTTTTGGTTTTGGGGGGAGGAAGCAAATTCAAAGTTATAATGCAATGATGGAAAAATCGTGAAAAAAGTTTTGATGAGTCATTTTTTGGGGTGGGGTTGGGGACGAGAAAAAAGGGGTTTGGATGGAGACGGGAGTAGGCTGAAATTCCAAGCAAGCCTCGTAAGAATAGTTCGAGTCACACAAGGCACTAACCCTGAAATTTAGAAGCCTATCCATCCTATCAGTTCTTTGTTGGCAAAGAGGGCCTCTTTTGCTGAGAATGGTTTAGATCCCTCTCACCCATGTGTCCCAAATGTAATGATGATGCCTCTCTTGCCTTGCGAGGCGAACTAACTACACTGACAGACGAGACCCAATATGACTAAGCAAAGAAGTCAATTTTCAGCACCAAAGTTGCTACAGGGTTGTTAACAACCTAAGGCAACACTCAAAATGATAACAAGCATAAGTACATTAAACAATTACCAAATAAGTTTCTTGCGGAAGGAAAATTATTACATATGAAGGAAAAATATAATTAGTCCTCTCCTAGAAACCCTATCAGCACATGCAGCTGCGACTAACAAGATTCTCCACAAGCAATCTAAGTTTCTAGCTGTTCTTGGTTGCCAATCTTCCATTTATGGGAAATGAAATCTGGTGGCCAAGGAGGTGGGATTGATATCCTAATTTTACCACGGTCAGGAAACTCGATTCTTCAAATTACAGTCCCTAATGTCCCAAGCCCATCCTATAACATCTAAAACAGATATAAATGATAGGCTTCGATGCAGATAAAAGAAGTGAAAACATACTGTTTTTTATTGTTAAGTTACACTTTTGTTTGAGGGAGTCAGAGAAGGGAGTGGCATCAAGTCCAGACAGACAAAGAAAGGTAAGACGCTATGTAGAATGTTTCAAATTAACATGAGATTGAACATTGCCCATTGATTCGTTGGACATGGACATGCTTCAAGTTGAAAATGTCATCTGTATCAGAAAATAGGTTCTCAACAAGATTTGATATTACTAAAAGAAATTTATCAACATCAAACCCTTTGCAGTATAATCCTGAACCGGAAGTTGTTATACCAATAATAATTATAAAGAATCAGTAAATTGCAAAGAATATGACATTTATTTATAAGTAAATTGCAAAATATATGACACTACGGCACATAAAAACTGCTTTTAGGAAAGAACATGGTCCGAAATATACACGCATAACAGCATGATAATCAAATATACACGATTAAATGCCTCCTGAAGAGGAGAAAGCGTATAAATGCCTCCTGAAGAGAAGAAAGCGTAAGTGGTCTCCAAATCATTTTTTAGGTATATGCACATTATTAGGATTATGAACGCTACCTCCTGACATTTTTTCCACTGACTTACAGACTTGATGTTATTGTTCCTCCCATAATGCTAGCATATATTTCTTGAGAGATGCCCAAATAGGTAGATGTCAAACATAAGTGCCACTCTTCTTAGCATATTGATTCAACCAGAAAGATACAGCTAAATGCAACATACAGAAGATGCAAGGAGAACAAAATTCATGACCTACATCGATATCTGTCATATAAGCAGAAGTAAACTTGAAATGTTCGGATCTACCTCTTTCAAGCGCTTCCTGAGCAGTCTGGAGGTTGAAGATAGACTCCATCAGAGGATCGTGATCAGTGAACGAGCCTTGATTCTCACTCTTCTCTTCCTTAACCTCCCATGGCGATTCAGCAACTAGATCTTCTTGTGACACATTTTCAGACTCCCTATCATTTCCTCTTTCGCGACCAGCGTGAAGTTCCTCGCCAATTGGTCTTTCTCTATCCTGAGTTTCATCACTGAATTCTCCATCATACATCATTGACCTTTCACATTTTGTACCATTACTTGTAACATAGTCACTACCCTGCATAAAGAGAAAATTAGAACTTTGTGAGTCAGATTCCATGCTGGAATGAGAGTTTTCCTTCTCGATTTTGACCCTTTGTCCTCTAGGCTTTTTACTTGTTTCAGCCCGACCCTTTCCCTGATGAGCTTGCTGAGCTGAAGTGCCCAAGTTCTTCCCACTCAAGCTTCTCAACTGATGCACGTCAGACGAATAACCCAGGACAACAGGTGCTTCGTACCTCGCCTTTGGGGCACTAGCTGCAGTAGACGACTTACTACTCCGATCCTCGCTGTTCTCTGATTCCGACATGGCATTGAAGGTCAGATCACCAATTACACCAAATCCATCGACCAGAACTCCTGGACTCTTGAATACGGCATTTGTAGATGAAACAGACCCATCACTTCTTTGGATGCTTCCAGCGGAAAAATGTACAGGTTTTGCTGAATTAGCAACCGAATTCGCCAAACCACGTTTCAACAACTTATCACTGTTTATACTACTACTACTACTATCCCCATGATCCTTGTGCGCTCCTCGCTTAATCCTTTTCCATTTCTTCAACCCGAATCCTTTACTTGTTGGAGTGGATTTCACCAGTGGAGCTGAATTATCCACTGGCCCGTTAATTTCAATTCCTTTGCCTTTTACATCATCCAATTTATTATTATTACTATTATTACCCACAGGAGTACTAGACCCATTACTTCCAACCTTGCTTTGAGGGGTGGCCATTGCTTCATTATGTCGGGCCGATTTAAGAGCTGAATTTTGATCTTCCAAGTCCATCACTACAGATGAAGAAGAGCGAAGATCAAGATCGAGAACAAGCAACCATCATTCCAGCTCACGGATAACGACTCTAACAATAATTCCCGATAAAACAAATTACGCTGCTTTCGATTATTTGCAGCTTAAAAATCATCATACTGAACAAAATTGAATTGAATTCATTGCTCATTGCTTATTAAACTTGTACTGCAGTTGCTTTAAGAGACAGACGTGAGAAATTAGGAGGGCGAGAAGCACGTAAAGTAACTGGGCTTACCTTTTCATTCATTATTATTCCTAGATTTCCAGAAGATCTTTGTGATGAATTCGAAGAGAATGGAAACCCTAGATGTCGGCTGGATTTGGAAATTTATAGCCGCCCAAATTGCTACAACTAATTTTATTTGTACAGAACTCAAGTAACTTTTTTTCTTTTTGAGAAAGAGATAAAACTGGGAGGGGGAGGGGGGGAAGGAGAGGGGATGAAAAGAGGCTAAAAAGCAAATACTCCTCTCTTCTTTTATTTAGCGGCATTTGATAGGATAAAGAAAAATCATTACATATAATATACTATATATATTGAATAAATATCTTATATTGCTGGAAACATATGTTAAAATTTTTATTTTTATTTTTTATTTTAATTCAAATGATATACTAGTTTAATTTGATACGAAATTAAAAAAAGATATAGTAAAAATTTATGATCGTAATTATTGAATATTCGTTTAACTATAAAAGTTTATAATTGAGAGTAAGTTATGTCATACAAACCATATAAATTTTTGGGTGTTTCATTTTTTATTGTAACTGCTTTAGACGGTGATATTATAACAGGATAATAAGTAAATGGGTGGAATAATCTAATGTATGTAGAAGAATAAAAGGATTAGTTGCAACATGGCGTAGACGAAGGATATACCGAAGTGGACACATGGCACATGGGGTAGGGGCCTACAGTGAGAACCGAATGTGGGCCTAAAACGGTGTGCTAATTATCTGGGGAGATTGACATGAATGATGAATTGCCCGTAAGGGATTAGATTTAGCCGAATCTTCTTATTTAAAAAAAACCTTTTTATTTTCCTATAGAATATTTAAAATTTTATTATCCTCTTACTCAAGTTTTAATTTAATTACTTAGTCATATATAATTTATCAATTATATACACTTTAGAAATTAAATGAGTATCACTTTATATTAGAAATTGAATAAGAAATCAATTATTTAACATCCTTATTCTTTATCCCTCATGCGTGCTCTCTCTCTTTCACCTGCGCTCTCTCTCTCAATATCTCATTCTCTGTTCTTTCCCCATTTTTTCTTCCTCTGATGTCCTCTGTTTTTTATCCTTTCATGTTGTATATATTTTTAATGAAATTCATCAATGGATTTCAATCATTTTACTATAGAGTTTTAGCTTAGCAATTTCTTTTCATGTTGTACAATTGGTGTTCAAATTGAAATTGTCAATCAATAAATTTTGAAGGTGTTTGACTCTCCGCCATTGACAATCATTAAAAGCTTTGAAGCTTTGAATTCAAATTTGGGTTTTAAAAAACCATTATTTGTTTGGATTTGGTGTGGTTGCAAATAGTTGAAAATATTGTTTGGAGTTTATATCTCAATTTTGAGAGTGTTTGGTGAAGATTAGATTTGATTTTGACTAAATTTTAGATTAAAACTCGAAGAAGAAGAAGAACACATGACATACAATATACTTACAAAATTGTTGTCCTTTATTTTTTTATCCTTTGATGTCCTCAATATCTCAATATCTCATTCTCTCTTCTTTCCCCATTTTTTCTTCCTCTGATGTCCTCTATTTTTTTATCCTTTCATATTGTATATATTTTTAATGGAATTCATCAATGGATTTCAATCATTTTACTATAGAGTTTTAGCTTAGCAATTTCTTTTCATGTTGCACAATTGGTATTCAAATTAAAATTGTCAATCAATAAATTTTGAAGGTGTTTGACTCTCCAACATTGACAACCATTAAAAGCTTTAAAGCTTTGAATTCGAATTTGGGTTTTAAAAAACCATTATTTGTTTGGATTTAGTGTTGTTGTAAATAATTGAAAATATTGTTTGGAGTTTATATCTCAATTTTGAGGGTGTTTGATGAAGATTAGATTTGATTTTGACTGAATTTTAGATTGAAACTCGAAGAAGAAGAAGAAGAACACATGACATACAATATACTTACAAAATTATTGTAAAGTTGTAGTATAATTGTATGTAAATTGTATTCTGTTGTGGTTATATATATTTTTTTATTTGAATATTGTATGAAAGTTAAAAAATAGTTGTATAATGTATGAATCGTTGTATAAAATTTGTATTTAAGTTATCAATACAATCATTTTACATAAAGTTATTGATATTTATCAACATTGTATTAAGAGAGAAAGTTTTGATTGAAATTTTAGAGAGGAAGAAACACACACCATATATAAAATACATACAAATCATATACAAAATATACAAAAAGACATATTGTATAAAATTTGTATTTAAGTTATCAATACAATCATTTTACATAAAGTTATTGATATTTATCAACATTGTATTAAGAGAGAAAGTTTTGATTGAAATTTTAGAGAGGAAGAAACACACACCATATATAAAATACATACAAATCATATACAAAATATACAAAAAGACATATTGTATAAAATTTGTATGAAAATTGTATTTAAGTTTTATGATGTTGTAGATGTATTTTAACTGAGTAAAAATAATGTATGAAAGTTGTAGATAAGTTGTAAATAAGTGTATACTATATAATTAGTTGTATGAAATTTATTTTTAGTATGTATGTTGTTGTAGATATATCAATTTGTATTAAATTTGTACGAAATTTATTTTTAAATTTGTATGTTGTTGTACCATCAAATTGTATAATATTAATTGTAAGTACGATGTATCCATTTTAGTGCAGATTTAAATATTTCGTTAATTTTTGATATATTAGTGTATTGGGTAAGTTAACTAATCAAGTGAAGCAGAATACTTTACTAGCCCCGCACGATAGTTATTAACCTCGTAAAATCTTTGGACAAATTTTGATATATATCAACAACTTTATGCAAAAAGATAGTATTGATAACTTAAATATAAATTTTATACAACGATTCATACATTATACAACTATTTTTCAACTTTCATACAATATTCAAATAAAAAAATATATATAACTATAACAGAATACAATTAACATACAATTATACTATAACTTTTCTACAATTTCGTAAGTATATGGTATGTCATGTGTTCATCATCATCATCATCATCATCATCTTCTTCTTTCAATCTGAAATTTAGTCAAAATCAAGTCTAATTTTCATCAAACACCCTCAAAATTGAGATATAAACCCCAAACAATATTCTCAATTGATTGCAACAATACCCAATCCAAACAAATAATGATTTTTAAAAACCCAAATTCGAATTCAAAGATTCAAAACTTTTTAATGGCTGTCAATTGTGGAGAGTCAAACACCTGAATACTAAAAACTCTTTACTGCTCATTGTCGAGGAGGATTTTCATCTAACTCATTTCATCCAACTTTGGATAGTAGTACAATGCTTCAACAGAGCCATTCAATGAAAAAGTGAGTCACCTTCAAAGAGTTTAATACCAATTTTTGCTTATCACTTGTACAGACAATTTCTTGAAATGTTTGGAGATGTGGTAATTATTCTCGTCAATGTCTTTACATGTTCTAATATTTCTTTCTTTTTCAATTTTTCCTACATTTCTTGAAAGGGGAACGGATTGCTGGTCAAAATCTATTAGTAGATTTTATCTCATATGGTTCTCGTGGTCCTCTGTTTGATTGAATTTAGAAAGGAAAATGCTTATTGAAAGAGGTGTGGAGAGAAAATAGGAAAATAATGTAACTAAATTCCCTAATTTAAGGCATTAATAATTGATTGTATATAATTTATAAGTAATCCTTATTTAGGGCGGGTTATATACAAAATTAGGACAATTTTGGTAAATAAATTTTAAATATAGTATAGGAAGGGAAAAATCCCTTTAAAAAATATGAATTAGACGTGCACACATGGATTTTTCTATCGGATTGAATTATTTATCGAAATTTATCTGATTGTTATACTTTTGCTTTTTAAGATTTTTCTATCGATTGATAGAGTTAATGCTATTGCTACTTTACCTATTTGTTAAGTTATTTATCAAAATTTATCCGATCGTCATACTTTTGCTCTTTCCGAGATTTCTCTACCGGATTGGTAGAGTTGATGCTACATTTGCTCTATATATCTGTTAAGTTGTTCATCGAAGTCTACGCGATTGACATATCTTTTTTGGGTTGTTTTAACAAAGTGTTTTCGAATTTACAACTTCAATATAATTTCGATCAAACTATCCTAAATATACTCCAAATAATCTCAAATTTGAAATAAAGCTTCTAAATACCAACACAAACAATCACCAATCACCAATTTAGTCAAATAATACCAAATTAAAAAAGACTCACTTTGTCATATTCAATACTTTTTAAGGTCCAATAGTGGTGCTTTAAAATTTTTATAGTAAATTACCAAAATCTGTGTTTGAATTACCAAAATCTATTTTTGAACTAAAAATTTAAGCACAAATTATCGACATTCAAACGATTTTAACTATAATGGATCATTAACTTCTATTTTTCACCACCAAACAAAAAATTCAAACTTTAAAAATTGAAAATTATGATGTTCAAGTCAAAAGCAGGAATATTTTGCTAAGACCGATCAAAATGGATACATTCCGCCAAGACCAATTACTTTGGGGGCACGTCGTGCAAAATTTTGAATTATCTGTATTACTGTTATTCGGTCACATAGTCACGTATGTTAGAAAATATTAAACATATATACAAAAAGAATAGTGTAATAAAAAGGCGATCAAGTATCAACGCATAATTAATGCACTGTAAATCTTCAATGCTTTAACCAAAGAAATCAAGACATCTTAAAAGCTAAACTAGTTCATAAATACGTTCCATTTTCAATGAAATATTGAACATTTTTCAAGAGACTTCGGTCCTAACACATCTCATTTATAATGAAAAAAAATCCATTCAGTATACAAAATGATCAATTATTTATGACAATGTGGTTCCGAAATCAGATACACTATATTTTAATCTATTCATCAAGAACAAATAACTAAATTGGAAGGGAAATAAAGGAAGAAGAGTTGCCTAATGTTTTTCAATGGATGCTTATCACTGAACTTCTTTCCTTAGTTACCCGTTTTGAAAGATGGTGATTGAATTTTATAGAGGGGAGAAGAAGGAATATATAGGGATTGGGATTTTGAGAAGGATTAAAGGGAAAGGAGGGGTAAAAAAAGTTAAAGGTAAGAGCAGTAGGCTAGTAAAAGAAGGCCAAGGAAAAAGTTAAATAGATGAAAGAACTTAAGAAGTAAGAAATATGGAAAAGGGGGATTCTTGAAAAGATAAAAAATAAGAGGGAAAAAAGATGAGGAAAAGGAACAGGAAAGGTTGGAACAAAAGATAAAAGGAATAAAGAAATGGGAGACTTTTCAAACATATAATACTCAAGAAAAGTTACACACTGGCCCTATCAACATTTTTCTTTTTATTCATACACCTATTTATCTATTTTTAATTACAATACAAAGCTTTCATGTGACCTCACATGATTTTTTATCAATAAATACTAAACAAGTTACAAGATTCAACTATTTCTTTACGTTTCGTTCAAAATAAGTCATTCAATTTAAAAAGTGGGGACTAATGTAGAAACTTCAAAAATTACTTCCTAGACTGAACAAGATTACTATTTTGATTTGCATATATTCAGATCAAGTTTTAGACATCAGATGACAGGCACAAATGACTCACTTTTGAACTGGATCTATCCAGTCTGTCTTATTAGAGCAATTAAGCAAAATCAAGCATTTTAAGGCACTTATATACGAGTCAAGAAGTGAGTCTAATTGTCATAACAAAAGCACTTATTGTTCTCAAGGCACAGCAACATAAAGAAAATTGCCTCCAATTAGCACAACGATACAAGATTCCTTATTCCTAAGAAAAGAAAAACTAATTACACTCGGTTCAAGAAAAACTCTTCAAAAAAAATTACGGTATGAAGAAAAATCAAGGGAGAATTGTTACAGTACCTAAGAAAATAACCTAAAGGATAAAAATAAAAATAAAACACATATTTTTGGATTTTATAGTTTTTATGATTTTTTTTTTTGTATTTTTCAATAAACTATCTGCTAACGCGAACTAATATAATTACTAAATTACTACAAGTCAATTAGAATGTAAAGTTATGATTATAGGCCAAAATATCTAAGAAAGCAATAAATAAATCAAATAAAGCCAACTGGCCAAAAAATAAAAGTAAAGCAAAAACAAACAAATAAGAGTTTCCTCACCCCCGCACTTAAGAAATTGCATTGCTCCAATGCAAAGCAATAAGAGTAGAGGTATAAAAGGGACTTCCTAAGGCCCTTGGCGTAGTCATCGACACTATCAGTAATGTCGAAAAACTCCTCATCATCGGGAACAAAATTCACGTCTTCATCAGGTGGCATTCCACCACCCTAAGTGTCATGACCCAAAATTCCACCGGAGCCGTAATGATACCTAACATTATTTACTAGGAAATTCAACAACAGATATGCGAAAATAAAATTCATCAATGATAAAAAATAGTCTCAAATAGCGGAATAGCATAATAAATCAAGTCATAATGTCAATACAACTGAAATCAACCCAAAATCTTGTGTCACCGAATACATGAGCTCTATGAAATACTAAATTCAAAGTCTAAACAAAATTTAATATTGTCTGAATAACTAAACAATAGTAATAATAGATAAAGGAGGGGACTTCAAGGCTTGCAAATAGAGTTGCAGTGCAACCTCGAAATCATCAAGCAAATTCGGATACACAGCTCAGTAGGCACCACCGTTATCAGCAACACCTAAATCTGCACACGAAGTGCATAGTGTAGTATGAGTACAATCGACCATATGTACTCAATAGTGGCGAGGCTCACAAAGTCAGAAGCTCACTTTCAACAACCAACAATGCCAATAACATTAGAATTGTGAGAACCTAATTTTTGACTATATTTGAATTTTTATCACCTTCTACTATGTAAACATTTTCACAAATTTAACATATATATTTTTTAGCTTTGTTATATTTTTTTAGGGTAAAAATTAATAATAATTTAAAAAGTCAATTATTACTATTAGTATTATTTTTATTTTTATCTTTATTTTAAATAAAATGAATTAAAAAACCAAAAAAATAAAACTTAATTAATTAATTTATTATTATTATTATTATTATTATTTATTTTTTAAAAACATGGGATGGGAATTAAAAAAATAGTAAAAGTAGAAATATAAAATTAAAAAATAAAAGTAAAAGTAGGTAGAAATTGTTTAATAAAAAAAGTAAAAGAAAGTGAAAAATTTAAAAATAAAAGTAAAAGAATGTGAAAATTTTAAAAAAATGAAAAGTAAAATAAAGTTGGAATTAAAAAATTAAATTAAGGGTATCTGATTTTTTTTTAATAAAAGTAAAGTAATTGGAAATTAAAAAAAGAAAAGTAAAAAAAGTGGGAAATAAAAAAAAAGTAAAAAAAGTGGGATTTTAAATATATTAAAAGTAAAAAAAAGTGAAAAATTAAAAAATAAAAGTAAAGAAAAGTGGGAAATTATTTTTAAAAAAAACATAAGAAAAATGGGAAGTGGAAATTCTTTTTAATTAAAAAATAAAAATAAAAATAAAAATAAAAAATCTGAAAATTTCGATTTTTGTTTTTATAAATAGAAGAGAAATGTGGGGNCCGAGATATGTAGGCTGTCCCAAACCAGGACTCGGTTGCACCCTATCTTTTATTTCTTTTCTTTTTGAATAATGGTTTGGTCAAAATTAGTCACATGGCTCACCTAGTCTTTGCCTGAAAACTTTTCATGTTTTCAAGCAAATAGGGGCAGCTGTGAGCACCTAATTTTTGACTATATTTGAATTTTTATCACCTTCTAATATGTAAAGTTTTTCAAAATTTTAATATATATATTTTTAGCTTTGTTACATTTTTTATATAGGGTAAATATTAATAATAATTTAAAAGGTCAATTATTAATATTAATATTAGTATTATTTTTATTTTTCTTTTTATCTTTAGTTTTAAATAAAATGAATTACAAAAAAAAACCAAAACTAAATAAAAATTAAATATTATTATTTTATTTTTTTTAAATTGCGGATGGAAATTAAAAAACAGTAAAAGTAGAAATATAAAATTTAAAAGTAAAAGTAAAAGTAGGTAGAAATTATTTAGTAAAAAAACAAAAAGAAAGTGGAAAATTAAAAAAATAAAAGTAAAAGAATGTGAAAAATTATAAAAATGAAAAGTAAAATAAAGTTGGAATTAAAAAATAAAAGTAAGGGTATCTGATTTTTTTTAATAAAAGTAAAAGTAAGTGAAAATTAAAAAAAAAAAGAAAAGTAAAATAAGTGGAAAATAAAAAAAGAAAAGTATAAAAGTGGTAATTTAAATATAATAAAAGTAAAACAAGTAAGAAATTAAAAAATAAAAGTAAAGGAAAGTGGGAAATTACTTTTTGTTTTTAAAAAAATGGGAAGTGGAAATTCTTTTTAATTAAAAATAATAAAAATACAAAAATAAAAAACAAAAAATCGAAAATTCCGAAATTATTTTTCTATAAATAGAAGAAAAATGTGAGAAAAATAAGGGATGGGGGAAGGGGGGAGAGAAGAAAAAAAAAGAGGGGAGGGAATTGAGAGAAATTTATTTTTCTTCTTATAGGAGAAGAGAAATTCTATTCGTGTCATTCTTTCTTCGTCTTTCTTTTTAAAAATCAAAATAGCAGCTTCACCACCCAAAAACCACCCTAAAACCCATAAACATTCAGCCAAGTCCTAACCTTGCTCTCCCGTTTGCGTAAGGTTTAAGAGGTCCTGTTCGAGGTCCATTTTCAGCGAGATTCTCGTTTATCCGAATCCGGTTCCGTCGAGGTTGTTCGAATTCCGTTCGACGTCCTGTTCTCCTTTGAGTTGTAGCCGGCACTTTCCTTCTGTAATTCAAACTTCAAGATTTTTTTTTATCAATATAGTGAAGAGAGTTTTTCACCTCAAAGGTTCGTTTCTTTTCCATTTCAGTAATGTTTATTGCCATACTCTAGTCATATCTCTTTGAATTGTAGTTCTTTATTGACTTTATTTGGCATAAATTTTTATTATAATATTCTGGTTTAGTTATTTTCCATGATTATTTGGTGTTTTAATTTTCATTATTAGTTGGTTTGACTGTTGAGCATTTTGGGGTTAAAAGTATATTTATTTTTTATTTATATGAATCTAAAGTCATGTGTAGTAGTAGGAAGACACGTATTCTCTGTTTAAATTTGAGATAGAATAATTTGTACATGTTAAACCAAAGATGTCTTGGTCAGCACATTTTATATAGTTGGGTCATGAGTGTTAATTAGATTTAAAGGGAGTTGGGTTTGTTTAATGAAGTATGTATTACTAAAAGTGGCTAATGGATAGTGGACTAATGGAGTAGCTTGGTGAACTAGTAACCGAGCCTACTTTTTAGTTGGCTTTAAAGGGCCAATTGTACTACAATCAATTTTAATTTATCTGGTCCAAAATAGTTTCTGTTAGGCCCAATTTAGTAAGAGCAAAAGCTGACCCATTTTCCACAAATGACTTCCACAACTCTTGACCTTACAAATATCTCAAACTCGTAAGGAAAAACAAATCACAAACACGTGCTAGTTGCTTTAAGCGCGATTAATAAATCATCGTGACTATGGGTACGGTTCCCGTAGCATAGTCATGATACGTAAATCCCAACTCAAGTGTGCGTTTCACGCAACTTGACCACAACTTCAAATAATTAAAATAAATATGTTATAAATCGCGGGTGCGTTTCACGTAGCGTGATTTGCAATATGTACAAAAATAACGAGTGTGCGACATCGCTACTTGTTCAAATAAATTCCATAAATATTAAAACGGTAAAAGACAAAATGCACAATAGGTTTAAAACATGTAATAAATTAGATAATTACGCCAAGTATTAATTGTTAAGCGACCGTGCTAAAACCACGGAACTCGGGAGTGCCTCACACCTTCTCCCAGGTTAACAGAATTCCTTACCCGATCTTCTGTGTTCGCGGACCATAAATAGAGTCAAATTTACTCGATTTGGGATTTAAAATAAATCGATGACTTGGGACACTATAAATTATTCCAAGTGGCGACTCTGAATCAAATAAATAATCTCATTTCGATTAATATCACTTTAATTGGAAAAACTCCCCTATCCCCTCGGGAAAAAGGAGGTGTGACAAGAATAATGGCGACTCTGCTGGGGATAAGAACCCAGAATCTCTGGTTCAGGGTTCAGAATTCGAGCTTAGGATAGATGTTATACTTGGCTTTTATTTATTATCTGATTTTTACGTGTTTGAGCCTAATGTGCTAAATGCCGCTTTGATATTATTTGAACTGTATATAAACTGTTACGAAACCCTCTTCTCTTTGAGTCTTCTAAATCTTCTGGGAAGCGTGCGCTTCGCGTGGCTTCTTTTCTGTTAGAGCCATACCCCTAATTTTAGAACGAGGATCGGATAAGTTACAAAGCCGGTGAAGCTTCTGTATTCTCGGTACGCTGCCCCCCCTGGCTCGAGTTATCAGCTCGGGTAAGCCAGGTCTAGAACAACACACCTAGGATCTAAACCTAGAATAACATAGCCTTATGCCGGATCCCTAGTAGAAACGTTTATTTGCATCACGTGCATTTGACTTTGGGGACTCAACACAAGGGTTGGGTCTGTCTTGGACAGGTGTACCCAATATAAAGGGCCATCTTGATGCATTTTATGTGCTACTTGTGCATATGTTTGTTTCGGCTTGCATGTTGATCGGTTTCTAGAATAGAAAAAGGGAACCAAGAAAAAACAAAGAGTGAGGTAGGAGAGAAAAAACTTTACCCGGTTTTGAAAATCCAGGTATTTGAAAAGTACTGAAACTCTACCGAAATTTTGAAAAAAAAAAGTCATTTTCAAAATAAGTCGTGTTTTCCTATTGCGCCAAAACCTACCGAACTACGCGGGTCTGATTCTCACCGAATGTGAGATACGTAGGTAAACCTCATTGGTTCCGACCCCAATTTTCAAAAATCCAAAAATATTTTTATTTAATTTCTTCTTTAGAAGTCTTTCATTAGAAAATCCCAAATAAAATAATTTTTAAAACCAAAAAAAAAAATCTTTCTTTATAGAAGTCTTTCATTTAAAAAAAGAAACAAGTCAAATCAAAATCCAAAAATATTTTCTACCTTTTTTAAGAAGTCTTTCTCCCAAAAAATAAAAATTCAAAAAAATACTTTCTTTCTTTTCAAATATTTTCAAAAAAAAAGAAAAGAAATCAAAATTAAAAAATATTTTCTTTCTTCTTTATAAGGCTTTCTTTCGGAAATGAAACAAAAAAAAATCAAAATCAAAAAACAAAAAAAAACAAAAGAGTTAGTTTATTTACTTTATTCCTAATCTTCCTGAACTACGTAGTGATCTGATTCATGCGGCGTCATGATATGTAGGCAATCCCCATCGGATTCGATCATAGCCATAAACAAATTGAGTGAAAAAATAAATCGAAAAAAAAATTGAGTGAAAAAGAAAGAAAAGAGTGACAAAAAATAAGAGAGAAAAACAAAAAAACAAAAAGAGAAAGAAAAAGAAATCAAGATATGAAAAAATAAAATTCAAAAAAAAATACAAAAAAAGAAAAAGAAAAAAAAAAGAGTCTCCCGAGATGGAATCAATTCACTCTTGTTGGTGAATCATACTCGAGCTTAATCTAAAACTTAGTCAAGTTAGGTCTACTGTAGCAATTAGCCCCTAACCGGCCAAACCCTGAGTCCCCATCACACCGAGCTGATGCTAGATGTGAATACCACTCAGGAGCAGTGGGATACGGTACAAAGGACTATTGGACCCTCAAAAGGGCAGTTGAAGACTTGATTGAAGATGAAAGAATCGTTCTTCGAGACGAATAGGCCCCTAATATGATGAATAATCCCCTGCCTACTCACACCAATGGGCCAGTAGTCAGAATAATTTGTGAAGATGAGGAATTTGATCCAGCACTGAAGGCCATTGCAGCTATTGCCGAGACAGAAGAAAAGCCAAAATATGGTCGCCAAGCCTGAAAGTTCCCCATCAGACGGGAGTCTCGGTAGCCAGTCTTGCTATCCTTTCCGCGTACGGATTATCTCAGGGTGTGATCCAGATGTTTTACTTTATTGTCTTACTTTTCGATGTAAACCCTTCTATCTTAAAAAAAAATCAAATGAAATTAATATTTCATTGTCTAGGAATGTCTATTTTTTTTTAATCTTGTCACTTTTCTTATTCTCTTTTCAGTTTCGTTCATGCAGATTTTAATAACATAACATGCTTGCGGACTTGATGACTAGATCCTAAAACTCTGTCAGACTTCAAAATAATGAATCAAGAAGCAGAATGCAATGAAGATGAGGTTAAGGAAATAAAACAAAAAATCTGAACAGTATGAGAATAAGCCTATGCCAAGCCCAATTGAAACCTGCAGAAGTTGAAATTCCCTCTCTCCGGGTCATTGTCGAAGCCGAGATTGAGGATAAAGATTGGGTCACGAATCGATTGGAACAATTGACACTGATTGATAAAAAATGATTGGCCGCAATTTACCACGGGCAGTTGTACCAACAAAGAATAGTCCCTGTCTACAACAAGAAAGTGCGGCCCAGGAAATTTGAAATAGAACAACTCATTGTGAGATGTATCCTCCCACCTCATGAAGAAGCTAAAGGAAAATTGGCTCCAAATTGGAAAGGTCCACACATTGTAAAGAGAGTGTTGTACCTGGGAAGAAATAAAGGAAATGTCCCTGAAACAACTGTCAATGCGGATGCAGTCAAAAGGTACTATCTTTGACCCTCTATGTGGCATAAATGTTCTTTGATTGGGATGACGAAGGCTTTCATTCTCGCTATCCAAACATCATTAACCCTTTTGCTAACCATATTGAGCTGGTTATCTTTCTTTGAGTACCCTCTTTGGAACCTGAAAGTATTATTAAAAAAAGGGAAAAGAAATGTAAAGTGAAAAAAAAAGTGAAAAGAAAACAAAACAGAAGAAAAGAAAAAAAAAGGTTTCTTGAACTACGTTCAACTTGATTTTGAAAGGATACATAGGCAGCCTCTCTTTGGGGTTTAGTCACACCAAAACCAAAATCCAAATTCCCCAAAAAGTGAAACTGGAGCACACGTTATAATGGTTTGGCGATGGTTTTGTCTGAAAGGTTCTGTAATTCAATCCAAATCCTTTTTTCACCCAAGTCCTTTTCAAAGTCCTTCTGATCAAGCAACAGGAATGTTCAAGAATTAAAGTGAAAACTCGTAAAGAGCACTATAAGGCGATGGTAATAAGAGAAATGAGAGAGGTCAACTGGTGAAAACCCGCAAAGGGCGCCACTGATCGAAAAGGGGATCCTCACAGTCATCGGCATCGACATAGTCCTGGCAAGGTTTCTCAATTTTGAGGTATAAGTTATAATAAATTTCTGAGTGTTGGACGGTTTACACAGATCAGACATCCAGTCCAAGAGGCATGTCATGTTCATTGAAGTCCGCATGCACTCCAGATAAGTCTGTTTTTTTTTCTCTTTCCCCGAAAGGGATACCTCTTATTTAAATTCATTTGTCCATTCCATTGCTTGTTTTTCTTTGAATCCCTTTCGGTCTAACTCTTTTCCGAAACTGACACAAAGAAAGGATGGCAAGATTGATTTA
>AWOL01S0050195.1:27322-43605 GCA_000715115.1 Nicotiana otophora
TTTTCCAACATAGGGTCTCCACTCCCTAGTTGATGTTTTTAGACATAGGGTCTCCACTCCTTAGTTGATGATTTTTAGACATAGGGTCTCCACTCTCTAGTCGCTTTTCCAACGTAGGGTCTCCATTCCCTAGTTGATGATTTTTAGACATAGGGTCTCCACCCCCTAGTCGCTTTTTCAACATAGGGTCTCCACTCCCTAGTTAATATTTTTAGACATAGGGCTCCACTCCCTAGTCGTTTTTCCAACATAGGGTCTCCACTCCTTAGTTGATATTTTTAGACATAGGGTCTTTACTCCCTAGTCTGCTTTTCCAAGATAGGGTCTTTATTCCCTAATTGACGTTTTTAGACGTAGATTCTCCAATCCCTAGTCGCCCTTTTCAACATAGGGTCTCCACACCCTAGTTGATTTTATTTTAGACATAAGGTCTCCACTCCCTAGTCTCTTTTCCAACATAGGGTCTCCACTCCCTAGTTGATTTTATTTTAGATATAGGGGCTCCACTCCCTAGTCTCCTTTTTCAACATAGGGTCTCCACTCCCTAGTTGATTTTTATTTTAGACATAGGGTCTCCACTCCCTAGTCTTCTTTTCCAACATAGGGTCTCCACTCCCTAGTTGATTTTATTTTAAACATTGGGTCTCCACTCACTAGTCTTCTTTTTCAACATAGGGTCTCCACTTCCTAGTTGATTTGATCTTAAATGCAGGGTACACCACTCCTTGATATCTTTACCAATATAGGGTATAACATTCCATGGCCTTATTTTCCCAACATAAGGTACACAAATCCTTAGTTGAGACATCTTTTTGATAATAAAGGAACACCATCCAAAACAAAAATCATCATGATATTTTCGGGGTACACCATTACCGACCATTTTATTGCTTTCAATAAAGAAGTAGTTTAGAATTTTGTTACAATAACTCATGAAATTTTCCCTGTGCAAATTGGGTTAGAAAAATTTTGTTCGTTTGTTAGTTTTGGTGTCTAAGTAGGTTTTACCTCGAGGCACAAGGTTCGAGATGACCAAAAGAATAAGTCTCAATTCATAATAAAAGAAAGGAAAAAATAAGTGAATCCAAAATGCAAAAGCAGTTGAAAAGATGTGGAATGCTCAAGACATGACTGAAGCCATGAGCATTGGGGTCCTGTTTTGATTAGAAGAAGCTATAGAACAATAAACTGGAACCCACAACTAGTGAGCATCAAGGTTTAGATCAGAGTCTGCATGAAAAACCAGTCAAGACTCAAGATCAAGTTTCAGAAGACTCATAGATAGGATCTTGTAACTCATAACTGATACACTTGTTTAATTTCTTTTTTATTTTGATATAATAGCAAGACAACGGACCGGAGCCTCGACAGAACCTCACCTGACTCCTCAACTCGTCATTCCATCATTCTCCTTGAACTACACGCGACCTGATTCCCCTATAACCCGGGATATGTAGGCTGTCCAAAACCAGGACTCGGTTGCACCTTATCTTTTATTTCTTTTCCTTTTGAATAATGGTTTGGTCAAAAATTAGTTACATGACTCACTTAGTCTTTGCCTGAAAACTCTTCATGTTTCCAAGCAAAGAGGGGCAGCTATGAGCATCTAATTTTTGACTATATTTGAATTTTTATCACCTTCTACTATGTAAATATTTTCAAAAATTTAATATATATATTTTTTAGCTTTGTTATATTTTGTTTTAGGGTAAAAATTACTAATAATTTAAAAATTCAATTATTACTATTAGTATTATTTTTATTTTTATCTTTATTTTAAATAAAATGAATTACAAAACCAAAAAACAATAATTAATTAATTTATTAATATTATTATTTATTTATTTTAAAAATTTAGATGGGAATTAAAAAAATAGTAAAAGTAGAAATATAAATTAAAAAATAAAAGTAAAAGTAGGTAGAAATTGTTTAATAAAAAAAGTAAAAGAAAGTAAAAAATTAAAAAATAAAAGTAAAAGAATGTGAAAATTTAAAAAAATAAAAAGTAAAATAAAGTTGGAATTAAAAAATACAATTAAGGGTATCTGATTTTTTTAATAAAAGTAAAGTAAGTGAAAATTAAAAAAAGAAAAGTAAAATAAGTGAGAAATAAAATAAAAAAAATAAAAAAAGTGGGATTTTAAATATATTAAAAGTAAATAAAAGTGAGAAATTAAAAAATGAAAGTAAAGGAAAGTGGAAAATTATTTTTTTGAAAAAATTAAGAAAAATGGGAAGTGGAATTTCTTTTTAATTAAAAAATAAAAATAAAATAAAATAAAAGTCTAAAAATTCCGAATTTTTTTTATAAATAGAAGAGAAATGTGAGGGAAAAAAATGGGGGAGAGAAGAGAAAAAAAGAGAGGGGAGGGAATTGAGAGAAATTTATTTTTCTTCTTATAGGAGAAGAGAAATTATATTCGTGTCATTCTTTCTTCGTCTTTCTTTTAAAAAAAAAAAAAGCAGCAGCTTCACCACCTTGAAACCCATAAACATTTAGCCAAATCCTAACCTCGCTCTCCCGTTTGCGTGAGGTTTAAGAGGTCCTGTTCGAGGTCCATTTTCAGCGAGGTTCTCGTTTATCCAAATCCGGTTCCGTCGAGGTTGTTCGAATTCCGTTCGACGTCTTGTTCTCCTTTGAGTTATAGACGACACTTTCCTTCTGTAATTCAAACTTGAAAATTTTTTTTATCAATATAGTGAAGAAAGTTTTTCACCTCAAAGGTTCGTTTTTTTTTCATTTTAGTAATGTTTATTGCCATGCTCCAGTCATATCTCTTTGAATTGTAGTTCTTTGTTGACTTTATTTGGCATGAATTTTTATTATAGTATTCTGGTTTAGTTGTTTTCCATGATTATTTGGTGTTTTAATTTTCATTATCAGTTGGTTTGATTGTTGAGCATTTTGGGGTTAAAAGTATATTTATTTTTTATTTATATGAATCTAAAGTCATGTGTAGTAGTAGGAAGGCACGTATTCTCTGTTTAAATTTGAGATAGAATAATTTGTACATGTTAAATCAAAGATGTCTTGGTCAGCACATTTTGTATAGTTGGGTTATGAGTGTTAATTAGATTTAAAGGGAGTTGGGTTTGTTTAATGAAGTATGTATTATAAAAAATGGCTAATGGACAGTGGACTAATGGAGTAGCTTGGTGAACTAGTAACTGAGCCTACTTTTTAGTTGATTTTAAAGGGACAATTGTACTACGATCAATTTTAATTTATCTGGTCTAAAATAGTTTCTGTTAGGCCCAATTTAGCAAGAGCAAAAGCTGACCCATTTTTCACAATTGATTTCCATAGCTATTCACCTTACAAAGATCTCAAACTCGTAAGGAAAAACAAATCACGAACATGTGCTAGTTGCTTTAGGCGCGATTAATAAATCATCATGACTATGGGTACGGTTCCCGTGGCATAGTCATGATACGTAAATCCCAACTCAAGTGCGCGTTTCACGCAACTTGACCACAACTTCAAATAATTAAAATAAACATGTTGTAAATCGCAGGTGCGTTTTACGTAGCGCGATTTGTAATATGTACAAAAATAACGAGTGTGCGACATCGTACTTATTCAAATAAATTTCATAAATATTAAAAACGGTAAAAGACAAAATGCACAATATGTTTAAAACATGTAATAAATCAGATAATTACGCCAAGTACTGATTGTTAAGCGACCGTGCTAAAACCACGGAACTCGGGAGTGCCTCACACCTTCTCCCAGGTTAACAGAATTTCTTATCCGGTCTTCTGTGTTCGCGGGCCAAAAATAGAGTCAAATTTCCTCGATTTGGGATTTAAAATAAACCAGTGACTTGGGACACCATAAATTATTCCAAGTGGCGACTCTGGATCAAATAAGTAATCTCATTTCGATTAATGTCACTTTAATTGGAAAAACTCCCTTATCCCCTATCCCCTCGAGAAAAAGGAGGTGTGACAAGAATAATGGCATATAGGAAAAAATATCTCAAATAATAACAGGCTCAACTCTAACACAATAAGAGGAGAAATAGGTATGCTTTTCAGGAATATCAATCAAGGCATCAATTTTTCACAGAAATCACTTAGACAAAGATATATCAAGTTAAACCATGATTTCAAGCTCTAAACATAAATAGAGATATTAATAGCAATTAGCATGAGACAAATACTACTTTATGCCTGCATGTCAAATATACATTCCAAATTAACAGTATCACAGTTTAATCATCAAGTATACACAATCTCAGCATATTCATAGTACCTGCTACAAGAACCCCTCAATTATTCTCTCAGCACTATCATAGTGCATGGCACAATGCCCCTGAATCATACTCTCAGCACTCTCACGGTGTCTGGTACAATGCCCTGAATTATCACACGCGCACGCGCACACACACACAGAGAGCACTGCACGAGTGCCTGCATAAGCTCCTCACTAAGCACATATCGTGTACCTGCAATTACAGGGCCCAAAGTAATATGGGTTATTACCTAACACCGAAGATGTGGATCCTAGCCAAGTGCTAATCAGATCAAAGTTGACGATCAATTTCACTTATCCTAATTTTAGGCCTTGATGCAAGCGTCACCGCATAATCAATATCAACAAGGCTTTATGGTACAACATCAGTCATCAATCCGCTCAATATGGCTCTATGGACCAAAATTAATTATCAATCTCCTCAAGTCTCAATATGCCAATATCTCACAATACCATAATTAAAATACCGCACGAAATATACCAACGTACCACAATTTCACTCAAACCCGTGCTACACAAATAAGGTCGCTAACAACATGTGAGATAACATATAAAAAGTGCACAGAGATAAAGACATAATACACAGATATAATATCATGACAGAAAATTATGATTACGATTATGGCAAATAGATCAACATAGAAAAAATAGCCCTATCATGACTCAAACATATAAATAGATAACCTAGATATGATTACTACCATGGATAATAGCTCACATAGTCATACAAGTGAAGAAAGTACGGTATCAAAGAAGCATGATCGCATAACAAGGCATATAATAGTCTAAGATCTACCTAGATCATGAATAACTACGGTGTATGCATATACGCTCGTCACCTCGCATATACATTACCCCCAACATATAACAAGTATCATAACCAACGGAAAATATCCTCAGTCTAATCCTAGGCAAGATACTTACCTCGTTCGAGCTAGTCCTTAACCTTAAATCATGTCAAAACCTTGCTCTAGCCCTCCAATCATGTAAATTCAGGCCAAACATCATTCAAGTAAGCCAACAATGCTATAGGAAGAAATCCCAATCCATAAAGCTTCGATCTTTGAAGAATTTCAAAAAAGACAATAAAAATCAACCTGGGAACGCTTGGCTGAAATCCAAAACCAATACCAAAATTCGATGACCCATAACCTACCGAATCCAAATATATAATTATTTTCCAAAATGGAGTCCAAATCAGTCTCAAATTTTGAAAATACACTCTCTTAAAGTGTATGCAAAAATCCAAAATTTCCTTTTAAAACTCCAAATTTTTAGGTGTATAAATCTATGGGAAATCAATATATAAAACCAAATTCAAGTGAAAATTTCTTACCTTCAATGTAGTAGTGAGATTGATCTTCAAAATCTCTTCTTCTCGAAGTCTAGGACTCATATGAAAGAATGGGAAAAATCCCGAAAATGGCAACATATATACTCTGCCTAGTAGTACTATTTGCGAATGCGTCCCAAGCCTCACGTTCGCGAAGCATAAATCAGCCTTGCCCAGGAACACCATCGTGAACATGATGACCAACTGACCAGCCTCCCATGAATGCGAGCATTCCATTGCGAACGTGAAGGACTAGACCCCCAGCCGACTACTTCCTCTTTGCGAACACATCCCCTCACTCGCGAACGTGGAGCATCTATCCTTAACTCCACTCGAACGCGCCTGCTATCTCGTGGACATGAAGAAAAGAAATCCAGTGACCAAAATTACACTATGCGAATGTGACCCACTGATCGCGAAAATGAAGCATATATGAAACACTAGAAGATCGGCTATGCAAATCAAAGGAAAATGGTTTGAAACCATCCCGAATCGCACCCGATCCCCTCAGAACCCCGTCCAATCATAAAAATAAGTCGAAATACATTATCCAAACTTATTCAAAAGCTCAAAACACTATAAATGACATCAAGACCAAGATTCGAAGATCAAAATCCTTCTCTTAACTTTCAAACCTTCAAGCTTCGCCGAACTCGTCCGAATCACACTTACACACTCCGTATCACAACAAAACTTTGCACAGAAGTTTCAATCAAGTAAATGAACCTAATCAAGGTCTCAAAACCACAATAAGTGTATGATAACTCCAAAGTCAACTTCCGGTCAAACTTATGAACTCTTTAATTCTTTAAATTGCCAACTTTCGACAAATAGGGCCAAAACCTTCTAGGAACATCCAAATTAACCGAATACATGCCCATGGCCAAAATCACCACACAAACCTATTGAAACCATCAAATTCTGATTATGAGGTCATTTACTCAAAAGTCAAACCTTGCTTAGTTCTTCCAACTTAAAGCTTTCAATTGAGAATTACTCTTCCATATCAACTCTTCCAAGTCATAATGCATCATATGAAACTACTCAAAGTCTCAAACCGCCGAACAAAATGCTAAAGCTCAAAACGACTGGTCGGGTCGTTACATTCTCCCCGCTTAAATATACATTCGTCCTTGAATATGACTAGAGTCGTTCCAAGGTTGCCAAAATCACTGTATAACTCATCATACATATGCTCATGAGTGATCTCACGTCACCTTAATCTATATATAATCCAATTAGCAATATCCTGACTGAAGATTCTTCCTTCCACCTTGGCTTACAATCCTTAGAACCAAATTCTAACTTCCGGAACTCTCTCTAAGATCTTATTCTTATATATACATACATTGGGTCTATCTCAAAAAGCTTTAGCAAACCATCCAAAGATATATCCACACGACGTACCGCATAACTCATATGCCCATAATAAGCTTTTTCGATCATAATAGCTACTCATTACCAAATCTAATATAGGTAATATGCCTCACATCAAATAAAACCTTGACACAAACTTTTACAATACTGATAATGATGAAAGAAACAGAAAGAAACTCATAACCACCCATCAAATCAATAAGTCGCGGAATTCTCTCGCCCAATAAGAACCGTTGTCAAATTCTGAGCTGATTAGTGACATTTACTTCTAACATACCTTATACAAATTTGATTGTACTGGTTCTAGGTCTAATTACCTCGTTTCACCCAGTACAAGCTGCTTGACCGATAGGCCGCATCAAATACCATCCGGGATATCATACGACACGATCCGTGTTCCGAACAAGCAACTGCTATAATATTATCAATAGAAAGAGAACCATAAGAGAGTTATCCAACAAGTTTAACAGATACAATAATAAGAGCATAATGCTATGAATCCATCCCACAAGGGAGAACCAAAATGCACAAAATGAGCACAAGGAATCGTATCCAGCATAACCCCGTTGCAGTATGAAACCCGATCTACACATAATACCATTGCGGCATGCAACCCAATCCAAACATAACAATCCGCATAGGAATGCCCATCGAGTCATAATGATCATACTCACTAAACATATGTGTATCGACAATAAACACGTAAAGTGCATAAATATAACCATAGGGAGACAAATAACATAATGCGCTACAGAAAAGTCCAAGCACGACTAAGGTGTAATAAACAAATCAACATCTCAAGAATCATCTCACTAATATATTGCCATAGGACCTAAATAGAACCACAACACGCGTGTGAATAATCAGGTAACCTCACAACCCATCATAGCATAAGAGAGTAACACATGAAATATATCAAGGCATGAATAATATCTATTATGATAGATGACACATCCATAGACAAATGTTTGGCTGAATAAGCAAATCCAATCTAGTGTGGAATACACATTCTTATTAGGCCTACCAATGGACCTTCAAACTGATTCAGATAATCCTAAAATAGGTCAATAGCCTTCCAAAAGTCCATAGTGATTCTATCCATAACACATACAATTAGTTGTCAAATCCTGAATATATTTCCACAGTCTGCAACGAGAGGAATAGTCCTCCTTTGAAAAATAAAATCTCCAAACCGCGGGACTACCAGAATATCCATACCTGATCTCTAACTCTCTCACTTAAATGACTAACACGTTACACATACACACTCATCTTATGGGAGATACTCCCATGACCTTACGAACCAAGTAGCGAAACCTCAACATCAATGGCTACCAACCATGCAATTTGTATAGTACTAGCCAAGCATCCGCAAGTCAATACACAATGTATCTTCCATAATACACATCCTTCTAAGACAATACAAGATAGTATTAGCATACTCTTAAACATCTGAAATCCCTCACGTTGTCTAGAACTCATGACATTCCTTTCAAAACTACACCGCAACCTTATCCATCCAATCCCAAATCTATGCAGCTCATTGCATCTATCATACTAATATGCGAAAATACGAGAATTCTATTACCAACTCTGAATCACGGTAGGATACACATTCCATCAACCAGAAACCTTCCATTTAGCTCAATTCAAGAGAAAAATAACAATATGCAATAAATTTTTATGCCTGTAGAAGACACCAATCACAAGTGGTGGTCAAAATCATCGCAAACCTATATGCACATAACCAAGCTAGCAGAACTGAACTCCTCTAAACCACACAAGTCACATAGATTGTTAAACCTAAAAGTATTACATCTAGAACACCTAAGGATGTCACATGTATGTTCTTTGCGATCACGTGGCTTTGGGGTGTTGGGCATCGCGTTCGCGACGAAGCTGTCACGTTCACGAATGAGGTTTGAGCAGCTGGTGAACTTTGTTCTTTGCGATCGCGAAGGACTTTATGCGATCGCAAAAGGTAAATACCCGGGAGATGTTTAAAATCCCATTTCGAGATTTAGAGTTATTATATCATATTTTGAGCAAGAGAGCTCGGTTATGGGTGATTTTGAAGAGAATTTTCACGATTTGGATCGTGGTAAGTATTTTTGACTTGGATTTGTTATTATTTCATGATTCCAACTTTATTTTCAGCATTTAATTGGTGAGTTAAAATGAAGAAATGAGAGATTTTAGTAAATACATCCTAAAGTAAAAAATTGAGGATTTGAAGGTCAAATTGAGGTCAGAATTGGATAGAATTGGTATGGTTGAACTCGTAATTAAATGGATGTTCGGAATTTGTGAGTTTGGCCGGGTTCTGGGGTGCGGGACCGAGGTAGACATTTTGGGTTGACTTTTTGATTTTGATATAGATCGAAAATTTATTGTTTGAAGTTATTTTTTATGGTATTATTTGACGATATTAAGTTATTTATGGCTAGATTCGAGTCGTTTGGAGGCTGATTCGCATGGGAAGGACTTGTTGGAGTATTGATTTGTGCATTTTGAGGTAAGTAACATTTCTAAACTTGGAATTGAGAGTATTTATTCCTCGGAATCATGTTATTTATGATGTGTTGGGGGTGACACACATACTAGGTGACAGGCGTGTGGGCATGCAACATGGCAATTATGACCCCGGTTGACTTTTGTACTTGATGCTATCGTGTTTTCTTTTATCCGTGTTTTCCTACTTGTTGGATTAATTGAGCCATGATTCATGTTAGGAAGCATATTCAGGCTATGTAGTTATTTGATTAGGACTTGATGAGGATATTTCTATTGTTTTGGATTATCTTATTTAATTATAATTATACAGTCAGTCATAATTATTCCTTTGCATATCATGTCTCAGTCTATGCTCATCATTTATTGTTACATCGCATGTTATCATTGTTTTCCTATATGTAGTTCTGTTGGACCGAGTGATATGAGATTATGAGCCTTTGAGATTTAAGAGGTTGATGACTGAGGTGTGCCTAAGAGCCGTATTGAGAGTATTATTGTGGATCGGGCTGCACGCCGCAATAGACCATATTGGCTTTATTACTATTATTATTATTATTATTATTATTATTGTTACTATTATTATTATTACTATTATTATTACTATTATTACTATTACTATTGCTATTATTACTATTACTAGTACTATTACTATTATTACTATTACTATTATTATTATTACTAGTACTCTTACCATTAGTATTACTATTATTACTATTATTACTATTATTAGTACTATTACTATTATTATTGTTATTGTTATTGTTATTATTATTATTATTAAGATCGGGCTGCACGTTGCAGTAGGTCTTATTGGCTTTGATTAGTGCTTGGGCAGGATCGACCCTCCGGAGTCTGACATACCAGCAGTGAGCGCAAGCACAACGATATATACACGTGCTTTGGTGAGGGCCATTGATGCTAGGCACCCATACAGTGGTGAGTGATTGCGTGTGTGTGTGATGAAGTGGGCATTTGAGACATACAACTAGAGTATGTTGAGAGTGAGAGTATCTAGAGATATCACCGTAAAATCATTCATTTGACATGCATACCTGATATGTAGGCATAGAGATGTATCATTCCTCATGGTAGCTGTTGTGAGCACCTAATTTTTGACCATATTTAGATTTTTTATCACTTTTAGTAATTAAATAATTTTTAAGTTTAATCAATATATTTTAGATTTTGTTTTGTTATTTTATTTAAGAAAATTAAAAATGATAAAAAATTAAAAAAAGAATCACATCTTTAGTATAAGTTTTATCTTCATTTAAAAAAAAAAAGTTTTCAAAAAATATAGTTTTAATTTTTTTAGAGTTAGAGGTCTTAATAAATAAATAGTGAGTAATTAATAGTTTTATCTAGCTATTTTGGATAACAATTTACTTTGTTTGATCATTATTATCCTTTAAAAGAAAATTAAAAGCAACAAAAAGAGCAAATAAAATTGGGACACATCGACAAAGGTCCATAACAACAATCCATTTCAAAAACAAATTCCTCTCCAAAAAACTGATTCCTACACTCACGTGACTCACCTTCCCAGCAATCCCCTCACTCATAATGATTTTTCCACTCACCGGCACACTCACAGCTTATTCCCTCACACTAAGGCCTTCTAAGGAGCCATCTAAATACTCAATATGTAGTTGTTGTTGTAAGCGAACTCTGCAAATAGTAGAAACTGACCTCATGAATCCATGGAGTACATAACACAGGCACATAGCATATCCTACAAGATTAGAATGTTGCGCTCAGTCTGCTCGTCTGTCTGGAGTTTGAAATGTTCTACTTAACACAACTTGTGTGCCTAATTCACATTGCATAGCTCCCCAAATATACAATGTGAAGAGTGTGCATCGATCAGAGTTCATGTACACTGGCATACCATGGAGACGAACAATCTCACGGATATATATCTGAGCCAGTTGCTATGAAGAATATGTAGTCACAACCGGAATGAAGTGTGCAGACTTGATCAGTCTATCCACAATAACCCACACTCCGTCAAATTTCTTCAAAGTATGTGGGAGCCCAACAATGACATCCATGGTAATACGATCCCACAAGTACTCAATTATCACAAGTAATTCATGATTTGAGTCCTAAACTATCCGGACATAGCATAATTAGTAGTTACGCATGGACTCTCATCAACTCGTGCGTACGTAGCCCCCACAATTAGCAACAATTATAAATTTATATCACCTATGAGGTAAATTTCCTCGTACAAGGATAGACAAGAGACTTACCTTGCTCCAAAGTTCCATAACCGGCTTCAACGACACTCTAACACCTCAAACCGTTACTTCTCGACCCAAAACTATGCAAATAATGTGCAAACCAATAAAAATATATACTCCAATTCTTAAAATTTAATAATTTATAAAAATTCTCAACTCCGCTCGAAAAGTTGGCAGTGGGCCACACGTCTCGGAACGAGACGAAACTCACAAAATCCGACAACCCATTCAATTACAAGTTCAACCATACTACTTTCACAAAATCCGACACCCCATTACGACTTCCGTTTTTTAGAATTCTGAGTGTCCTCCTCAAAATTTTGCCCAGTTTAAATGCATACTTCTGACAATACTTTTTGGTTGTTCCATACACGACGAAGTCGATTGAACTTGCGATCTTGCCCCTAGTTTTGGAGGTTGATTCATGCGGGGAGGGCTTTTTAGAGTACTGATTTAGCTTCCTTGACGTAATTATCTTGCCTAAACTTAGTTGAACCACTAGTTGCCTGAGTTATTAGTGAAAACTATATGCTATTGGTGAAGCACATGTGAGGGGATTGAGCCCATGTACGTATACCAGAGTATTATCCATGCTCAGGGTAGTGTTTAGGCTATTATATGCCTTGAATCGATTGCTAAGCTTCATGGTATCATAATTCTTATGGTGTATTCCCTTCGTGATCAATTTGGAATAATTCATAACACCTATATAAACAAAAGGGGAATAGAGTCTGACGAGAGAACGAGAGCTCACCCCCATCTCCTTCATTTTCACTAGCGGTTTCCTCACCTTTTTCATTTTTTTTTAACAGAGCCGCCCAAGCCATTTTCACCAACAAAACCCAGCGACCCTCATTATTTTGAGAACTCCATAGCTGCTCCTTCTTCCTCAAAAAAGATAGCAGTTTCTCACTATTTTACAGCCATGAAAGAACCATTAAACTCATCCAAAAACAGTCCATAAACCAGCCCTATTTCCACATCAAAACCCCAGCGAAAATCAGTTCAAAACAGAAGCTAAAAAGCCACAAAATCTGCTCAAAATCACCTCCAAAACGAGCTGAAAAATACTCCCCAAAATAGCTTCAAAAACGACCTAAAAAACTGTCCCAAACCCAGCTGAAATTCCGCCACTAAACAGCCATGAAACGAGCTGAAGTTCACACCAAAATCCAGCTCCAAAACTACTGCAAATCAGCTGAAAAACAGTCCTAAAAACCAGTCTTCCACCTCCAAACACCATCGCTAAAGTTGCCGAATCGAGTAGAGGTCATCGAGTTTCAAAAGTTCCGGTCATGGTCTCTTGTTCGCGTTTCCTGTTGCTATTGTTCCTGCGATGCTCTAGTGTAAAGATGAAAGCTTTTATTGATTGAAGAAAGTTTGTTGCACATAGGTATAGAAATCCAGTTCATCTTGTTAGTTTAGTGAATGATTTTGTTAGTTTTTGCTCTTCCCTTTAATTCGTCTTTCGTTTGGCGATGTTATCAGTTTTCTGTTTCGTGGAGCTTACTATGACTATGGACTCTCTGTTTTGATTTCCTTTATGAGCTTTGTTCGTCATGCTTTGGTTGCATTTGTTATTCTTCGCAATATTGTTATGTTGTTTTAATTATTTTGGGTGCCTTATCAATAGAATTGACTGACAGATGAATTCTTATTTATCAACTGAGTTGTGGAGTTTGAATCTTTAACGAAACATATCACTATTTGTTAGATTTAAGTGAACCAAAACTAGCTAAAATGTGTTTAAGGTTAGATGTTAATGAATTGTTTCAATAACAGGGGCAGTGGGATTTTTGGTTTTTAGATTAGTGAAGTTTGATTTGTTTGGAATTTACTAATTGGTTGTTTTAGTAGATTAGGCCTCTTAATAATGGGCCTGACAAGTGGGAAAGGTCCAAGGTGTTTTTTTTTTTTTTTTTTAAATTTTATTTTTTATTATTAAATAAATTGGGTCGTTCAAAACTTGGTGTGAATGATCAAGTCGACCCATTTCTCTTACTACCAACATTTTGTGCTTAAATTCATGAATAATTCCATAAATCATACGCTTATCCATAAAAATTCCCATAATTCATAATTCATTGCCTTTACAAAAATCTCAAAGTTTAGGAAGAATAATGAACACCGTTATAGTGCTTTAGGCGCGCTTTTAATCTATTATCGTGATTATGTATATGTTCGCGTGACATAATTACGATTCCCAAAATAAGATCAAGGTATGCGTTTGCGCAACTTTGAGCGAAACAATCTAGATCAATTGTGTACACGTACGCATGACATGATTTAAGCGCCCCAAATAAAACGGATTTACACACATGTAACCCGTTTCAAGATTAATTCCATAAGCATCATAATTAAAAGTGGTAAAAGGCAAATACACATACGTTCTAAAAATACGTAATTAAACAATTTAATTAGGCCAGGTATATGATTGTAAAGCGATCGTGCTAAAACCACGGAACTCGAGAGTGCCTAACACCTTCTCCTGGGTTGACAGAATTCCTTACCCAGTCTTCTGGTTTTGCAGACTTTAAAACAGAGTCAAATTTTCTCGATTTGGGATTTAAAATAAACTGGTGACTTGGGACACCATAAACTATCCCAAGTGGCGACTCTGAAATTAAATAAATAATCTCATTTCGAATAATGTCATTTTAATTGGAAAAACTCCCCTATCCCTCGGGGAAAAAAATGTGTGATAACTGTAAGTGACATGTTATTATCAGTGTTGTGCCTTAATTGTTATACTTGAAAGCATGTCTAAATTCATGTAATATGAGCGAGTAGATTTTGATAATTACTTGGAGTTACTTATTGCTATTGTCATCATTATATCCGTGTTGTCGTTTATATTGGTTTTGACTGTCTTCTTTTGAGCTCGTCACTACTTTCAGCCCAAGGTTAATTCTGTTACTTATTGAGTACATGAAGTCGGTTGTACTCATACTACACTCTGCACTTCATATGCAGATCCAGGTACATTTGGACATGGTGATTGCTAGAGTCGTGCTAGTACCAGTACTTGGAGACTTCGAGGTAGTTGCTATGACGTCCGCAAACCTTGACTCTCTTTCCTTTATTTTTCCTTATTACTGTTCTATTGTCCAGACAATTGTACTAAGGATTTGGTTTGTATTTTGATACTCAGTAGTGCTCATGTACTCGTTGATACCAGATTTTGGGAACGGTTGTAATAGTTTTGTTATTGTTTTTATCAGAAAATTATGTTATTTTCGTTGTTAAGTATATTAAACCATGTTTATTCAAATGCTTAGTTTTTATGTGATTGTTGGTTTGTCCGGCAAGTAGTGTTAGGCGCCGTCACGGCTCTGGTGAGAGTTGAGTCGTGACAAATAGGCTATAAATTTGTTGGAGAACTATATATATATATATAAAAATTATTGTCTTGAAGAAAAAAATGAGTATTCATATCATCGATTTCAACTTTGCTGCATAGTAATTATTGTCTAAAAATAAATGATACATACCATACATTTATTGATTTGGTAATTTATTTCATGTAGTGTACATACATTTTTTCTACTTCAAATGAAATTTGTGTAAAAACTATCCATGTAGTAGTACATGAAAATTTGCATGCTTCGATTACGATGATACCATTTCACTTTTGAAAAATTCCATTTTGCTCTTATGTTATAATCCTCCCAATCAAGTGAGGAAAGTCTTTGACAAAACGTCAAAACTTTCTTCTATCGTCATCCTACTTATCCAGTTCAATTAATCACAAGTTTTAACGGATTAACAAAGTTTACATGTGTTATTCAATTGTTCTCAAGTTCTGACGGATTGATAAGATGATATTTTTTTATTTTACTTATATTATTAAATTGCTCACAAGTTTTGACGGATTAACAATACTTACATTTGTTGTAGTTGTTCAAAAGTTCTGATTCATTGGAACGTGATACTATTTTCATTCTACCTATTTTTTAAAAGTGTTCGCAAGTTCGAACGTATTGACAAAACTTGCATGTGTTTTTCAATTGTTCTCAGGTTCCGACGAATTAGCAAAATTTGATACTATCTTCATTCTATCTATCTAGTTAAACTGTTCATGAATCGGTAAAACTTGTTTTGTAACTTGCATTGTTGATTGTTTGCAAATTCGAACGGATTGTATTAGCATCTACTCTAAAATTGATTGTTATTTGAACCTATAGGATCTTGAATCTAAAACTGATCAAAGAAGTATTTAATTTATTCGTCAAAACAAGTACTGTAGTTCGTTTTTAGAGCCTTAAGTTAATTAACGAAGAATCACTAATTGTCTACCGTCATGGGAATCTGTTTGCTGTTAAGTGATGACATAGTGCTAATTCTTTCTTAACATTTGGGGCATCATTTAGTTTAGTGAAACAAGAGTGTTAAAGTTAATTGTTAGTAGTTTATGTTTAATAGAACGAGTCCAAATTTTTAGTTGAAATTTTATGTGATAATAGTTGTTGTGTTGTTTTAACGCGACGTATTATGAACAAGTGCGCTGTGACATGACTATACATTATCACAGAATTCAAAGTTATCATAAGTTACTAAATTA
>AWOL01S0050204.1:0-10966 GCA_000715115.1 Nicotiana otophora
TTAACATATTTGCATTACGATATATGGGTATGTGTGTACTTTGCTTTTGTAGGGTCAAACACCGCAATGCAGACTTCTTCTAAGTAGTAAACCAAGCTACAGTGCTCCGAGGGCCAACAAACTCATAAGCGGGCCAAGGATACGAATTCAAACTCAAATATGATCAGTAGAACTTTAAATCATCGAATATTTCAAGTTTCATAATGAAGCAGCAATCCGAAGTCATTTCGGGTGCTAGAATCTTCTCGTCTTGTAGTATCGTCATAACACGATACTAGGGCGATTTTTGCAAGCATCGCCTTCTCCAAATCATAATTTCAGAACTACATGAGCCCTGATCCTCGTTAAGCCCGAGGTATGTAAGCAAGGCAAAGCAAGAATTTGGCCCCTATTTCCCAAATTTCCCCTTGAATCGTCCCTAATTCCCACAACTCATAATAATCCTCAAATCCATATGTCGTTCCTGCAATGCATGCTTAAAGTCGGGACAAAATTGGTCTTGTTTCAATTTCTTTGCCCGAAAGTTCTTTTATCGTCTCCAACCAAAGAGGGACAGCTGTTGATGACAATGTTTGAACCTCTCTTTTAATATTAAATTATTTTTACTTAATGATTTGCAATAAATGTATTGAAAATAGTTTCTAATTAATAATACTTATTTTTATACAAATATGACACAAATAGGTAGTTAATAGTGTTAAATAAATAAATTAATGTTAGATGTTTACAAAAATAAATTACATTTACTATTTTAAAATAATTATAATAACCGGGATTTGCAATAAAAAATAAAAAAAACCCTAAACCAAAACGAAAAACAACTTCCGCACGTGAAAACGCTCTCTAGACTTCATGGAGATTTAAACAGTCATGGCTGTCGCGATCTCTCCCCATCCTTTGGCTATGGGAGAGCCAATCCAACACCCTAAGGAAGCTACTACAAATCCTAGTAACAACCTCACATATGTAGTGCACGGAAATATCCATCAAACAGTCGCACCTATCACAACAGTTCAACTATAACCTACGGTTCTTGTCCATGGAATTCCTACACTACAATTTATTGTTGATGAACGAGAACAAATTGCAAATGAGGAAGGATTAAACCAAGCTATTGTAATCAAGCTATCTTTTGGTGTACCGGATTTGCAGGTGTTAAGAAGTTTACTGCCAAATATTATAGGTACAAGGTCATTGTGTTTTAGGTTGACTTGCTCAACGACAAATATTAATGCGTTGTGATCAATATGAAAATTTTGATTGTTTATTATCACGAGCTATTAATTATTTTCAACATGCAGGAAAGGAACACCAAAATAGAATTTTTCCCTGGAGTGTTGGATATAATCCTAAGGAGGAAACATCTAAGGCAGCAGCTTGGATTTAACTTCCAAATCTATCACCTGACTTGTTTGCAAGCGAACCGTTAATGTCCATCGTAGCAGCAGTTGGTAGGACAATTTCCATTGATAAGGACACACAAGTTAGTTGTCCGAGCACAGCGAGGGTGAAGGTGATATTGGATTTGCTGGACAAACATCCAGGGAAGGTGAGGCTTCAATACATTGCTGCCACAATTGGAAAGATTATTGAGGAGTTCCAAACAATTGTCTATGATAATTTGCCTGTGTATTGCTGCCACTATAAGCATCAAGTACATGAAGAAGTTCCATGTTGTTTGCTAAAAAGAAAGATGCAATCTACTCAAGTTGGGGATGAAACAGTCGAAGAAGGTGATCAAGCTGTAAAACCGTTGCAGGGTGATGCATGAGATTTTTTAATGCCAAGAAACAACAAAAGCTTTCTCTTTCAAAAACTACATATGTGCTAGGTGATGGTACACTTGATAGGTTAGCACACGAGTAGGAGGCATGATCAATAAAGGAAAACGTTAACTCTAATCCTACTTTGAATGGGACTATTGGTGTTGTACAGGCTGCTGGTGCTTTTCGTAGTGGTGCTATTTTGAATCGAGATACTAGTAATAATAAACAACAAGGGGTGGAGCAAGGAGTTATGATTGGTAAGATTGATGCTCTAGAAACTGGGCAAGTGAGTAAGGAGCAACAGAAAATTGCTAAGAAACCTAAACTCCCTAGTGATATCCCTGCTGTTACTTCTTTAGCGATAATGTACCAGGCTGTGTGTGCTTCTTTATAAAATAAAACTATTGTGATGCTCAAGTAGAGGGTGCTATTGTATGTGTGACTGATGGAGAGGTGGAGGTGTTTAAGGCCTATACTACAACAGTTGGACATAAAGAGCAAGGCCAGGTTACTGTGGGATCAAATTATAAGGCTGATGTTGCATTGAAAGCAGCTGGTAAATCTGGTGAGCAGGCGCTTGTCACTATTGATGCTTTGGAGGTGGCTGCTGATAGATCAAATGCACTTAACAAATTACATGTTGAAGCTGGGCAATCATGCAACATTAAGGAAATAGAGGCTAAGATGCATTCTAGCGTTTTGACGCAACAGGAAAGCAAAGATACTGGACAGGAAGGTGTTCAAGTAGCTGGAAATTCCAGTAGCAATGTTGATTCTACTAGGAATGTTAATGGACCCATTGCTAAATTGAATGCCTATGATTTGGGCAATAACAAGTAGGAAAATATGGAGGAAGGCTGGACTACAATATCTGGTAAAAAGACAGCTACAAAACAAATTACTGCTGGTCGCGATAAACCAGCATGTGCTACTGTTGTACATGATGATGGGCATGGTTTTGTAGGTGTAATTGCCTTGGATAGGGCAGATACTTCAGGTATTAGGGCGGTACTGGAAAAGGCTAGACAATCGAACAAAATTGCAGCTGATCAATCTTGGGCAGCGGTAAATCGATCACCAAGCAAACGCTTTTGATGCATTGGATAATGAGTACGATAGTGCAGAAAAGAAAATTGGGAAGGATTTGCAACAGATGGATGGTGAGGCAAGATCAGTAGCTAGAAAATCCAGCTTTACAGTATGCGAAAAGTAGTAGAAAAATTCAAATGGCATAGGTGCTCGACTTCATATCGTAACTGTTGATGATCACACTGGTGAGGCAAGTAAAGTACCTACTGTGGCTACACTAACTCTCCATATCTCCAATCCAGATTTATCTAAAATGGTGAAGGATGCCTAGGCAGCTCTGTTGATGAATACAACTCCAATGATTAATGCTCCATTGGTTACTTGGAATATGTCGGTTCATTAGGTTCCTTCATAATCTATGGAGTCGTTTCGTGGGCAAGGAAGTGATTCGGGGCAGCAATTGATATCTACAAGAAAAAAACAACATGTGGAGAAAGGTATGGCATCACTTTCATAATCAAATTCTACAAATGTGATGACTAGCTCTAAGGATCTACAAGGTGCGACAAGTGCAATTATTATTAATCGTAATACTTGGGCTGAGAAAGTTGAAGAGGAGGAAGAAGATTATGCAGATAGCATCCAAGATGAGAGTGACGATGAGGCAGCTCAATTTTCAGCAACTCCTCCATCAAAGGACGAGGCATCAAAGGTGCAAAGCGAGCAGGTTTCTAATTCTACAGATAGTGTGCCAACGAAGAGAGGTTTGAGTCCAAATGTTGTTGTTTTTGTACCTTCTGGGCAGCAACAAAAACTCAATAATGCAGCAGCTTCGAAAGAGATCGAAATTGTGCCGATGCACAAGGCAGTAGCTACTTGAAGTACCAATGCAATGGCTACAAAATACAAATTGACAGCTACAAATATCCTCCATGCTCTGGTTTCTCATGATATGGACACCTTGAGATCTCTTGACAATCTGCGGAACGAGCAAGGAGCACTAGTGCCCGGATACAATCCTATTGAAGCATTTGGTATGGATATGAGCTAAGGTTTCTATGAAGAAGGGGAAGAGGAAGAACTTCTAGATGCATCATTTCCCAATCTAGCTAGGGAAGGAGATCATTCTCCAAGACACTTGAGAAGTAGTTCCAACAAAAGTAAGAAGAAGACACATGAGAGGCAACATAGTTCGAATGGTAAGGTGACACAGGGGGCTTCCATTAGGCAACTTCCGATGAGGGTTGCAAAGCAAAAGGTGGCTGCCCCTACCACCTCCACAAGGTCCAATAAGTCCAATCGATCTAAGAAGAAATGATAAAGTTTGAAGACATTTTGAAAAGGGTTGATGAAGAAGACAAGGTTCTACAAGCTGAAGAGTTCACAAGATTAGAGAAGAAAAGGCAAGACTCTTATTTCTACATCATTATATTTTTCCATTTTATTAGCATCACCATATGTAATATCATGAANACAAGGTTCTACTAGCTGAAGAGTTCACAAGATTAGAGAAGAAACGGCAAGACTCTTATTGCTACATCATTTTTCCATTTTATTAGCATCACCATATGTAATATCATGAAAGGGCATGCTATAAACTCTATAATGGTCATAGAGTACTTAGTTCGTTCTAGTTTTTATTTTTTACACGCTTGCTAGTAGATGAGGTTGTTCATTCATTGAATCTAATGCCTTTGTAAATTTACAAGAAACTAGAGAATGAGATTCGAGAGATAAGGTCCGCACCAATATCATTGCAGTTGTAAGATAAAAAATAGATAACACCCGAAACTAGAGAATGAGATTCGAGAGATAAGGTCCGCACCAATATCATTGCAGTTGTAAGATAAAAAATAGATAACACCCGAAACTAGAGAATGAGATTCGAGAGATAAGGTCCGCACCAATATCATTGCAGTTGTAAGATAAAAAATAGATAACACCCGAAACTAGAGAATGAGATTGGAGAGATAAGGTCTGCACCAATATCAAGCTCAGTAAGTGTTTGCTATATGCCCTATGCCTTTGGGAAATATTTCAAACGGCCATGAGATCATTTGCCCTAGTGAGACTTTGCCGGTAGCCACAACATACGCCTCATCATGAGGCTGCCATCATACTGCAATGGAGGCGCACAGGGATGAGTATATAGCCAAGGCATAGAGGCAACACTACTGTAGCGTTTGGCCCTCTTACTTATACTCTTACTTGGTGGTTTTCTTTTTATTATTAAAAATATAGCTACTAGGCAGCTTGTCTAGTAGTATAATTTGCTAAACGAATAATTAAAATAACCTCTATATTTTAAAACATGAGTTTTACAATTATTTTAACAAATTAACCTTTTGTTCTTAATTAACTCGTTTATTATCTGAATTAATCCAAAAATAGTTTCCAATTTAGAAAATAATGTTTTTAATAAGTAATTAGTTAATTACAGTAATTAGTGGTGCATTTGGATGAGTAAATTTTCAATCAGATTTTATTAGAATTGATTAATTTTAAAGCATTAAAGACTAAATGGCTGTGATTGCAATTGCACACTTAAATACAAATTGCTATCTATAAAAGTAAAATCAGTCCAAGATTTTGCCCGATTCCCCCCACCTAACCCAGTCTAAACGACCTGATCCAACCCATGTTGGCAATCCATGAACTGTTCTCTAAGCCAATCAAATCGTGCCACACAGATCATCTCCCACACTCACAAAACAAGCACAAAAAGGTTTGGGCCGTCGATTTAAGCCATCGACGGTCCACATTTTATCCCATTTTTCTTTTTATTTAAACTTCCCGTCAGATTTTATCATCGCAGTTGGATCACACAGATCCAACGGTTCCTGTATTTTCCATAAAAATATTCTTAAAACATTTAAATCCCCAATTGTTCGGGGTCACTGATCTAATGATCCAACGGCCCAGATTTCATCCCCCACCATTAANATAAACTCTATAATGGTCATAGAGTACTTAGTTCGTTCTAGTTTTTATTTTTTACACGCTTGCTAGTAGATGAGGTTGTTCATTCATTGAATCTAATGCCTTTGTAAATTTACAAGAAACTAGAGAATGAGATTCGAGAGATAAGGTCCGCACCAATATCATTGCAGTTGTAAGATAAAAAATAGATAACACCCGAAACTAGAGAATGAGATTGGAGAGATAAGGTCTGCACCAATATCAAGCTCAGTAAGTGTTTGCTATATGCCCTATGCCTTTGGGAAATATTTCAAACGGCCATGAGATCATTTGCCCTAGTGAGACTTTGCCGGTAGCCACAACATACGCCTCATCATGAGGCTGCCATCATACTGCAATGGAGGCGCACAGGGATGAGTATATAGCCAAGGCATAGAGGCAACACTACTGTAGCGTTTGGCCCTCTTACTTATACTCTTACTTGGTGGTTTTCTTTTTATTATTAAAAATATAGCTACTAGGCAGCTTGTCTAGTAGTATAATTTGCTAAACGAATAATTAAAATAACCTCTATATTTTAAAACATGAGTTTTACAATTATTTTAACAAATTAACCTTTGGTTCTTAATTAACTCGTTTATTATCTGAATTAATCCAAAAATAGTTTCCAATTTAGAAAATAATGTTTTTAATAAGTAATTAGTTAATTACAGTAATTAGTGGTGCATTTTGATGAGTAAATTTTCAATCAGATTTTATTAGAATTGATTAATTTTAAAGCATTAAAGACTAAATGGCTGTGATTGCAATTGCACACTTAAACACAAATTGCTATCTATAAAACTAAAATCAGTCCAAGATTTTGCCCGATTCCCCCCACCTAACCCAGTCTAAACGACCTGATCCAACCCATGTTGGCAATCCATGAACTGTTCTCTAAGCCAATCAAATCGTGCCACACAGATCATCTCCCACACTCACAAAACAAGCACAAAAAGGTTTGGGCCGTCGATTTAAGCCATCGACGGTCCACATTTTATCCCATTTTTCTTTTTATTTAAACTTCCCGTCAGATTTTATCATCGCAGTTGGATCACACAGATCCAACGGTTCCTGTATTTTCCATAAAATATTCTTAAAATATTTAAATCCCCAATTTATCGGGGTCACTGATCTAATGATCCAATGGCCCAGATTTCATCCCCCATCATTAACCCTAGAGATCAACCCTCAATTACCCAAACCCTAACTTATTTCCCTCATTGACCAGCAGGCCCTTTCCCTTTTTACTCTCTACTCTCTCATATGTCCCAGTCCCATGTAATGACTTGGCTAGTCGTTTTGAGTATTATACTGATGCTCCCTAATTTATTGCTTATTCTATATTCATTTGTTATTATGTGACCTTCCGAGGTGGTTGGTTTATTCCGGGGCTATTTCAAAATGAATTGAGATACTTAGTCCCAAGGTTGGAAGCTTAAGTCGAAAGAGTTTGCTGGATGTCGACTAATGTATAAATGACTCCGGAATTGAGTTTGTATGGTTGTCATAGCTCTGTACGGTGATTTTGGACATAGAAGTATATCTGGATATTGATTTGGAGGTCCGTAGGTCATTTTGGCTAGAATTGGCAAAAGTTGAAGGTTTGAAAGGTTGAGAAGTTTGAGCGAGAGTTGAGTTTGTCGATATTGGGTTCAAATTTTTGTTTTAGAAGTTGAATTAAGTTCATTGTGTCATTTGCAGTTTGTGTGCAAAATGTGAGATCAATAGGAGTTGGTATGATAGGTTTCGATATTGGTTTTAGACGTTGGAAATCTATTAGTTTCATTAGTCTTGAATTGGGGTGCAATTCATATTTTGGATGTTGCTTGATGTGATTTGATGCTTTGACTAATTTTGTATCATGTGTTTAGGATGTATTGGTATATTAGGATGGGGTCCCGTAAGCCTCGGATGAGGTTCAGATTGAATTTGGATTGGTTTTGGACTTGGAACTTGGCTGAATATTTTCGATGTCTAGTATGATCACACCTGCGAAAATGGGGCTGCAGGTGCGAAGTCGTAGAAGTGACAGGAGGCTGCAGGTGCGGAGGCTGGCTAGGTTAGGCAATGGCTGCAGGTGCGAGGTGCATCTGCGGGACTACATGTGCGTAAGAGTTTCTGCATAAACGGATTTGGAGTGCAAGGACTGGGGACCTCAGATGTGTATATATTTCACAGGTGAGGACGCGCAGAAGAGCAAGATGGACTGCAAAAACAGGATTGGGCCATAGAAGTGGTAGGTCGGGTTTCTAGTGGAATTTGTAGAAGCAAAGGATTTTCTGCAAAAGTAGAACTGTTGGTGCAGATTATGAGTCTGCAGATGCGAGATGCCATGACAGAAGTATTTAAACGAGGGCTTCGAGTTTTCTCTCATTTTTGGACATGTGAAGCTAGGCAATGTAAGGCCCCGTAAATGTTTTTACCTAAAACCAGAGATTTCATGGTGTTAAGGTAGACTTATATGTTGATGATACTATTCCTCGTGCATCAGGCTATGGAGAAGGTTAAGATCATTAAGGAGATATTGAAAACTGCTCAGTGTCGTCAGAAGTCCTATTCGGATGTTCGTAGTAGGGATTTGGAGTTCAAAGAAGATAATTGGGTATTCTTGAAGGTTTCCCCCTGAAGGGTATAATATGGTTTGGTAGGAAAGGGAAATTTAGTCCGAGGTATATCGGACCGTAAAGAATCATTCAGAGGATTGGTCAAATGGCGTACAAACTTGAGCTACCACATGAGATGTTACTAGTGCGCCCGGTATTTAATGTGTCTATGTTGAAGAAGGTAGTTGGAGACCCAACACTCATTGTTCCGTTTGAGACTATTGAGGTTAATGAAGAACAGATTATCAAGAAATTGCAGTTGCCATTCTTGATAGGCAAGTCCGAAAGCTAAGAAATAAAGAAAATACATCCATGAAAGTATTATGGAGAAACCAATAGGCTGAAGAGGCTACTTGGGAGACTGAGAAAGAGATGAAGAAGAAGTACCCTCATTTGTTAGAATAACTATGTAATCATTTCTATGAAATATTTCCCTATGGATTGTGTATCACTTGTACAGTTTATGCTCAGAGTATTCCCTTTCTGGTAATATATTGCTTGTGAGGCCGCGGTTGGTGTTGTTTCATATTATGTTGCATCGTTGGATTATGTATATTTAATTATGATTGGTTTTTGGGATTCACTGGAAGGTTGATAGGNAAACCAGAGATTTCATGGTGTTAAGGTAGACTTATATGTTGATGATACTATTCCTCGTGCATCAGGCTATGGAGAAGGTTAAGATCATTAAGGAGATATTGAAAACTGCTCAGTGTCGTCAGAAGTCCTATTCGGATGTTCGTAGTAGGGATTTGGAGTTCAAAGAAGATAATTGGGTATTCTTGAAGGTTTCCCCCTGAAGGGTATAATATGGTTTGGTAGGAAAGGGAAATTTAGTCCGAGGTATATCGGACCGTAAAGAATCATTCAGAGGATTGGTCAAATGGCGTACAAACTTGAGCTACCACATGAGATGTTACTAGTGCGCCCGATATTTAATGTGTCTATGTTGAAGAAGGTAGTTGGAGACCCAACACTCATTGTTCCGTTTGAGACTATTGAGGTTAATGAAGAACAGATTATCAAGAAATTGCAGTTGCCATTCTTGATAGGCAAGTCCGAAAGCTAAGAAATAAAGAAAATACATCCATGAAAGTATTATGGAGAAACCAATAGGCTGAAGAGGCTACTTGGGAGACTGAGAAAGAGATGAAGAAGAAGTACCCTCATTTGTTAGAATAACTATGTAATCATTTCTATGAAATATTTCCCTATGGATTGTGTATCACTTGTACAGTTTATGCTCAGAGTATTCCCTTTCTGGTAATATATTGCTTGTGAGGCCGCGGTTGGTGTTGTTTCATATTATGTTGCATCGTTGGATTATGTATATTTAATTATGATTGGTTTTTGGGATTCGCTGGAAGGTTGATAGGACCAGTTACAGGGGAAACTCTGGCGAAAGGTTTGCAAATTTTTGGAGTTAGTCAATATCCATTATGACTGGTATATGAGATAATAGTTGGGCCATAGTTGATTCTAATGATGAATTTTGACCCTCATTCGAGGACGAATGATCCTAAGCGGGGGGGAGAATGTAAGGCCACGTAAATGTCTTTACCTAAAACCCGAGATTTCGTTTTACTGAGATAGACTTATGTGCTGATGATTGTAGAGATTCTTCGCGACTCGCAAGCTCACCGCGATATGGACTTTTTGGGTTGAACATTGTGTTGGGTAGTTAAAGAAACGTTTTTGCATAATAGGGCAGCTCTACGGCCCATAATGCGGCCGCAGAATCACCGCTGAGTGAAGCAGAGAACTGGGCGGAATTTGGATGATATTTTGCGGTCAATTATGCGATCACAAACCCATTCTATGGTCCAGACTTCCGTCGCATATTTTGTGTAAAGAATTTTGTTGGGTGACTCTGTGGTTAAATCTGCGGCCGCAGAACTGGTTTGCGAACCATAGACCTGCTGCAAACCCAACCTGAAACAACCTAGTTTTTGGAGATCAATTCTACAGTCCATTTTGCAGGCTGCACAGCAGTTCTGGGGTCCACTCTGTGATCTTAGATTTTGAATCAGAGGGTCCAAAATTCTTATTTTATAACCCGACCCTATTTCAATAAATAGGCCGAAAGGGTCACTTTGAAGAGGAAAATTTGATATTTTTAGAGAGAGGTGAGAGTGTCTTAGAGAGAGAAAGAGAAGACCTAGCCAATTGTTCATCGAAATCTTGCTCATGCCCTGAAATTCAACAAGAAAGCTCATAAGATCTTCATCCAAGAGGTAAGGTTCTAACCCTAGTCTTCAATTGCGAGTTTTTGGTTGGAGATGGGTGATTGGGAGTATGATTCTTGGGTGTGAGTGTATTATTTATACATGCATGTACCAATAAGGTTTGTGGGAAGATTGTTGAGCTCAAATTGGTAAAGATTGAGTTTCAGAGTGGAGGAAATCTTGTAGAAGAACCTCGTAGCTAAATTGCACACATAGTGTTTGATGAAATGCTCAAATGAGCTGAACCATGAACATCTTCCTAATTATAGTTCAATTTTGTTATGTTTTTAAATATTTTGAAGTTGCTAAGATTTATGATATTTAAGGAAGCTCAAAGTGAGGTATGTTGGCTAAAATCCTCTCTTAGAATTGAATCCCATGG
>AWOL01S0050216.1:0-43436 GCA_000715115.1 Nicotiana otophora
TATTCATAAAAGGGGTAAAATGATTGTTCTAATCATAGGAGCTACGTACACCGTAGAGAGAAAAAGTGGCTTCAGAAGGATCTCAACACTAGGCTGTCTTAGACTAGATATGATACAACATAGGTAATTATTACTATGATGCGTGCATAGGCACAAATGAGCAAATGTTATTCATTCGAATCAAAAGGTTCCGTAGGAAATTATTCGAATATAGTTCCTTGTTGAGAATTTAGGGAAGCAAATGGGAAGTACTAATCCTAGCGTTATAACTCAATTTCAAGGACATAATTATAGAGCTCAAATTCTCAAGGGGATGTAAGCAAGAGAGTTTGTGATAGGGTGGCTTCACGAAATGACCAAAACATCTGTCTGAGTCTGCGATCACTATGCGGTCCGAATAACTTTTATGCGGTCACATAATGCACCGCAGAATAGTTGTGCGGTCGCATAGTCGACCGCATAATTGATTCCAGATTAACCCTCTCATGCCTCACTTCTGTGGCCATTATGCGGCCCGCAGAGTGATTATGCTGGCGCACAATGGACCGTATAAACACGCTTTTCCGCCAAAAACTTTCCTTTACATTACGGTGCATTTTGCAACCCAAAAAGTCCGAGCCGCGACGAGATTCTAAAATCCTTAAAGACGTATACCTACTCCGAAACTACGAAACCTTGAATTCATTTGCAAACTTTTACAGGGCTGTACACTTAAATACTTCAAAATTTTTCGGGGTGTTACATTCTCCCCCGCTTAGGATCATTCATCCGCGAATGAGGGTAAAAATCCGTCATTATCATCAAATGTGGCCCAACTCACTAGTAGTTTCGAAATTTGACTAACTCCCTAAATTCCTAAAAATTTTGCCAGACTCTCCCCTGTAACTGGGCCTATCCACCTATCAGAGTAACACCGAAACAACTCCTATCAACACATCCACAACTAATCAAAGCATCTCTATGTATATCAATATTACAAATCTCAACATTACATGAATTACATTATCTCAAGCAGCATCTGGACAAGAATGGCACATATATAAATCGTGAGATAAAGAGAGTGCCTTTCGATCCACAATCATTTAACTATACACTCAAGTGAGAACATTTTATTTCTTTAACAGTTTTGGCCCTCAATGTGGCATCCCCGACTTACAGGCTTCGCCATAACACATTAACGGAGACAATCTAAACTCCTAGACTTTTCTAACAAGGATACCAACTAGTTGCTCTTCGCAATCCCATTATCCATTAACTTCACCTTATTAGACGTGGACACATGAAATTCCGGGTACACGGAGAAAAGTAATAGGGAAATATCATACTCATAGTTTGGCCAATTTCCTTTAAGTCCATACATGCTCCTAAGTCCAAAATCACCATACGATGTTGTTGCAATCATCCAAAACTCATTCCAGAGCCGTTTACACAAAAGTCAAAATTCCGGTCAACTCTTACCGCTTAAGCTTCCAAAACATACATCCTTCTTCTGACTTGACTTCTAATCATCCGGTAATTGTATTCAACCAAACACGCAAGTCAATACACATAATACGAAGTTGCTCAGGAATTTATGCCGCTGAACGGGATTTAAATTCACAAAATGACCGACCGAGTCGTTTCATCCTTCCCTTCTTAAACAAACGTTCGTCCTCAAACATGCCAAGAATCTCCTCAAAGTCGTCAAATCACTGAAAGCACATATCCAAAATACACCCGCGGGTGAGCCCACGTTACCCCAATCCCCATAAGACTGACAACACCATCTCAACTGTAATTTATCCCTTCCACCAACATCAATAAGCCTTAGAGTCGACATTTCCACCATCCGCTCGTCTTCAAAAGACCCGATTCTAAATCCACACCCGGTATCAGTCTCAACTACCTGCAACCACTTATGCCTACACCCATAGAGTACAACCACACAACATGACACATCACACATAGGCCCATAATAGCAATTCTGATCACAATAGCTTCCCGTAATCAAATCCAGCATAAGCAATTAGCCTCATATACGTTAGAACCCCGTTTCAAACTTCCACAATNGACACATCACACATAGGCCCATAATAAGAGTTCTGATCACAATAGCTTCCCGTAATCAACTCCAGCACAAGTAATTAGCCTCATATACGTTAGAACCCCATTTCAAACTTCCACAACGCTGACAATGCTGCAAGAAACACGAAGACCTCATAACTATACACACAGATCAACAAGTCACATCTAACGCCACCGGGCACTCACTCCGTAAACTAAACTTAAATAAGCACAAGATGAAAACAAATAAATATGAAAAGTGAAACACATAAGAGAAATATCAAACAAGCTCGACAGGCACAACTCTCTATCAGTACCATACTACAATCCAATTTAGAAAGGAAAAATCAAAGTTCATGAACAAATCATAAGGACTCATACTGGTATAACTTTCCACCGCGACACACAACTTGGCTCAAACATATCAAATCACATGGAATCGCGATGATCTCAACCTCAACTCTAAATCACATGCCGAATACACATCATGCCAATTGAAACCTTCCACTAACTCAATTCTACTAGATAAATCACAACACTTACTGAACTCTCACCCGGTAGAATATCAAATCACAAATCGTAACCAAATTACTAAGGAATAACATCAAAACCTAATGTAATGGACAATAGGAAATTCACTTCTAGCCTCATAAATTTCAATAATGGATAAAAACAAATGATAGACATGGGCTACCACTCATAGAATCTCCCAATAGGGGCAAACACATACCCACAATACAAAGTCATGAACTCACCCATATGTGGATGAACAAATAAAGGAACTCACCCCAATAAGCAAAACTGAATCAAATTACGAATGGTGCCCATATGTAACAAATCAAAAGCATACCTGTATGACATTATCTGGCGCTGCGGCCTCAACCCTACTATATGAACACATCAACGGGCTGGGCCTCCCCCTCTTGGGCACCCTCTACTAGCCTGAATACCCCGCTATGACACATATGTCGGGAGTCTAATACAATCTCTCACCCCGTGGCTGGTATCTCCAAACTCGAAGCAACCTCTTTGCTGATGTGGCTGCGGGAACTGTGCGGTATGGGTACTCTGAGAACCATGAGTACCTTAAACACTGTGCGAAGCCTAAAGTACAAACTGAGCTGGCTGACCCACAAAACCTCTACCATGTCGTATCCTAGCTCCAAAATAAGGACCTATAGATCTCTCCGGTCTATAAGGCCTCCTCGCCTCCTTGTCCTTTCTCTCCTAACCTTGCCTATCCTCTCTTCTATATCTCCGCCTGTACTCTCTCTCCTGATCCCACATGCCCTCTACTCTGCGAGCTATCCCTACCACCTACTAAAATGAAATATCCGACTCTATCTCCCATGTCATGCTGAACCGAATATCATGCCTGAGCCCCTCAATGAATGTATGGACACGCTCTCTAACTGTAGCGACCCAAGCAGGTGCATGTCTGGCCAAATCACTGAATCTAAAGGCATACACTGACACTGACATAGTGCCCGGGCGTAGATGCATAAACTCCGCGCGCCATCTATCTTGAAGGGACTGAAGTACAAACTCTCTCAGGAACATCTCTAAAAATGGAACCCATGTAAGTGAAGCTGACTCGGCCAGGCTACCCAACTCATACGCCCGCCACAACTGATAAGACGCTCCCCTGAGCTGGAACATAGTAAAAGCAACCTTGCTCGTCTCCACAATACCCATAATATGAAGAATACAGTGACACTCCTCCAGAAAACCCCGGGCATCATCTGTCGCCAATCCACTAAAGGTAGGAGGGTGGTACTTCTTGTACCTCTCAAGTCTAAGTTGTTCTTTCTCATATGTTGTTGCCCTAACCACGGGTTGAATTGGAACCATAGGTTGTGTTGCCATGACACCTGGTACCTGACCAACATGAACTCGCTGCTCTAGAGTATGGGCGGCAGGAGTCTGAGCTTCATCCCTGGTCTATAAAGTAGCTAGTGCAATCGGAATCAACCCTGACTGAGCCAATGTACCAAACATTATTAGGAATTGTACTAAGGTCTTTTGAAGTCCGAGGGTAACAGCAGGCGCCTTCGGTACCTGCCCCTCAACTAGGACTACTGGCGGCTCCTCAACTACTGCTCTGGCGCATGCCCTAACTGCGGCACGTGCTCCTCATCAGCCTCTACCCCTGCCCCTAGTGACATCTGCTCCGGGGGTAATGTCCTTAGTAACGGCAGCTCATTTCCTCACCATGTGTGAGAGAATGGAATTATAAAAGTTAAAACTTCTAGGTCAGTGAACTTGCACGATAGGAATGAAGGTAGTGAAACTGTTCTAATAGTTCTGTAGCCACTCAAAGTGAAACTTGCTTATGACTCGTATCATCTATGAACCTGGGGATCTATTACCAACTTGTCACGACCCAATTTTCCCTCCGTTGGGTATCATGATGGCACCTACTCTTAGGGACTAGGTAAGCCTAACATTCACTAAATAACAATAATAATTAAATAACATCTAACAATTTTTGAAATGGAAATCTTTATAAAATTTGCAATTCCCAAAACCGGTAGTACAAGTCATAAGCTCTACAAAGTTGTCTACAAATTTCTAAATACAACTGTTCGGAAATAGGTGAAACAGTGTGAATACAAAATAGGAAGGTGACTCTGAAGCCCGTGAACCCAGCAACAGGTTTACCTTGAGTCTCCACAGCAATAATCCGCACAGCTAGCTAATGATCAAATGACTTCAAGACCAACCTCAGTGGAGTAGTGACGAGGAGCAGTCAAGACACCTACTGGACTAGATATCCTGAACAAGTATAAGTATAGGAATAATAGAGTATGATATATACATAAAGACTACGCGAAGTGGCAAATAATACGGTAATTGCAATAAGGAAGAAAAACGACAACTATCAGCGGAACACCGTAATAATGACATAGAAGAATGAACAGAAACACAACCTAAATCCAATAATCACAAATACAGAAGGGACAAGTAACAACTCAATAGAACGACTGCTTTCACTCCAAGTTTTAGACAATAAACTCCACGAGGTGCCGAACCTCATACTATTCACAATTCACGGGTCCCAACACCTGAGCCCTAACACTTGACATCTTGTTCCCGTATTACACTTCATAACTGCACTGACGACTCACGTGCCAAATAAGGCCATTCTCACATAGAAGGCAAGTAAACAAGGGTGTGCATCTATACTCAACAATATCAAGAAATCCTCGTAACCATTAAGAGTGCTCAACTATGTGTATGCTTGTGCAAGTGTCCTAAAATAGCTCATTCCAGCAAGTAAGTATAGGAAATGAAATGGACAGCACGTAGAATGTTTTCTCACAACTTTCCAGAAGTTAAAGCTCACACAGGTAAGTGTACCACTACAACAAACATTAACAACAAGAATGCCACCAGGCCATCACAAGTCATCACAAATCAATCCCTGACATAGCCCACCTTGTCTCGCCATATGTGCAATAATAATGTATGTGCCCGCCTTGTCTCGCCACATGCGTAACCCACATATAAATATATATCCCACCATGTCACGTCGCATGTGCAAATATCAACAGTAACAATAAAACAGTAGAAACCTAGTGCAACCCCATAACAACAACCGCACGGAAGAAACCTTGTGCATCACAATAACAGCAACCGCACGGCAGAAACCTCGTCACTCACCACAATAAGTACAACAACAACAATGGCAATAATACAAGTGTACAACAAATAAGTCTACTCAGAAAATCCAGAACTCAAAGGAACGGAGGAACTAATTCACAAGGAGTAGCCACAATAGAGAATGCTAGTCATAATAAGAATAGCTCAACAAGAAAGGAAATATTATGTAACAACGGTCCACAATGTACATTTAGACAACGAGGGAGCTAACACAAGGCGAATAATTCTAAATAAGGACAAGCCAACAAAAATATAAGATATCTAACTTCTTTTAAGGGTGGGCAATTAAGAAAGAGATACAAAAAATTCAATTAGGGATAAGCAGCAGAAAGATACTCATAGCTTCAATTAAGGATTAACAATTACAGAAGAGATAATCATAACTTCAAATAAAGATAAGCAGTTAGGGAAAAGACAACATGGCAATGGAATAGATAACAATTTCAGTTAAGGCACATATGAATCAAGTGAACAACAAGAGTGGATCATGACACAATTTAATTCTAATAAAAGCAGGTAGAAGTGAAACTAGTAATTAAGAAGCGTAATCACAACGAGAATAACGGCATATTTAGTGAATACAAGGGCCTAACAATCCTCAAAGGCCAATTTTCAACAAATAAGTCCAAGCACGTACTCGTCACCTCGCGTACACGGACTACAATTAGCATAGAAGACTCAAATCCTAAGGGTTAGTTTACTCCACAAGAAGTTAGGCAAGATACTTACCTCAAAGAAGACATACCGATACTCTAAACTGAACTTCTCGGGTGAAATGACCTCCGGACGACTCAAATCTAAACAAAATAACTTCAAAGCACAAATAAAACTCATAAGAAACTATTCCGGATCATAAAGCCCCAATCTTTATCAAATCTAAAAATCGACCCAAAAGTCGACCCCCGGGCCCGCACCTCGGAACTCGACAAATTTCACCAAAACCCGAACACCCATTCCGATATGAGTTCAACCATACTAAAATTATCAAATTCCGATACCATTTCATCCCTCAAATCATGATTTTTCATTTTGAATTGTTTCTTCAAACGCCTCCATTTTCCTCAACTCAAAATACAAATTAAATGATAAAAATAAAGATAAAATCATGGAATATAATAAATTCTAGGTGAAGAACTCTTACCCAATCGATTTGCTTGCACAAACCCACAAAGAAGCTCCCAAAACGAGCTCTCAAAGCCCCAAAGTGAAAATGATATCAAACCCTCATAATTTCCCCTTTTCTGCCCAGTGATCTCGCACCTGCGGAACCATAGTCGCACCTGCGACATCGTACCTGTGATGCTGCACCTGCAGTAAATCCATCACTGGTGTGGAATTGACTTACACACCTGGGTCCTCTTTTGCGATCAAATGGCCGCACCTGCGAACAAATGTCTGCTTCTACGGACTCCCCCATCCAGCTCACACTCCGCATATGCGGAACTTCAAGCGCATTTGCGGAACTTCAAGCGCATTTGCGGGCTCGCAGATGCGGAAATTCCCTCGTACTTATGACCCCTGGCCATCTCCTCAACCCCATTTCTGCGCTTCGCCTCTTGCACGTGCGTGTCCGCACCTGCGGCGCAATTACACCGGAACCTTGAAAGCTTCAGCAATTACACAAGTCCACATTTCGATCCGTTAAGCATCCGAAATGCACCCGAGGCCCCCAGGAAATCAACCAAACATACCAAACAGTCCTATAATACCATACAAACTTAGTCGAGCCCTCAAATCATATCAAACAATGTAAGAAACACGAATCATCCTCCAATTCAACTTAATGAACTTTGAAACTTCAAACTTCTACAACTGATTCCGAAACATACCAAACCATGCCCGATTGGCCTCAAATTTTGCACACGAGTCATAATTGATATTACGGACCTACTCCAACTTCCGAAATCAGAATCCGACCCCGATATAAAAAAGTCCACTTTCAGTCAAAATCGCCAAAATTTTGACTTTCGCCATTTCAAGCCTAAATCAGCTAAAGACCTCAGATTCACTGTCCGTAAATGCTCCTAAGTCCAAAATCTCCATACGAAGTTGTTGCAATCATTCAAAACCCATTCTGGAGCCATTTACACAAAAGTCAAAATTTCGGTCTACTCTTACTGCTTAAGTTTTCAAAACTTGCATCCTTCTTCCGATTTAACTCTGAATCATCTTGTAACTGAATTCAACCACGCACGCAAGTCAATACACATAATACGAAGCTACTTAGGACCTTATGCTGCCAAACAGGGCTTAAATTCTCAAAACAACTGACCGAGTCGTTACAAGGACAAAGCGAAGGCCATGATTTTGCTACGTCATTATTTGGATGGACGTTTGAAGGTTGGATATTTGACAGTGAAAGATCCACTTGAATTGTGGACTGGCCTAAAGGAAAGGTATGATCACCTTAAGGCTACGATATTGCCAAGTGCCCGATATGAGTGCGGTTGCAAGATTTTAAGATCGTAAGTGAGTATAACTCTGTTCTATTTTGAATAACTTCCCAATTGAAATTATGTGGGGATGTTATGAATGATGAGGATTTGTTGGAAAAGACTCTTACGACTTTGCATGCCTCAAATATGGTATTACAACAGCAATACCATGAAAGGGGTTTTAAAACGTATTCTGAATTGATCTCATTCCTTCTGGTGGCTGAGCAACATAATACCCTTTTGTTGAAAAATCATGAAGCCCATCCCACAGGGTTAGCTCCACTTCTTGAAGCAAATATGGTAGCGAGACGTGATAAGTCTATAAAAAGACAGAATAATTATCATGGCCATATGATAATTATATGGGTTCTCAAAACAATCCTTCAAGAGGAAAACGATAACTTCCACCGCTGTGGAATGAAAGGTCATTGGAAAATTGAATGCCGCGCACCTGGGCATTTTGTTAGGCTTTATCAAAAATCCATCAAAAGAAGGCAAATAATATTGGAGCATATTCCGCTGATGCCCTAGTAGAGTCTCACTTGACCTTTAAAAATGATTTTGAGGCAGGGCCTTCAAATAAAAATGATGACAATGCCGAGGCAAATCTTGCTTTGAATGATGATGATTTTGAAGGCCTCGACGATCTTACTCATTTGGAAGTTGAAGACTTCTTCGGAGATCAAAACTAAAGTTTGATCATTTTACTGGGAATGCAATTATGTTGTTATTTTTATTTTAGTGTTTTTTTGTCTTGTTCTAAAGTTGTTTTTATTTTCAAGTAGTACTTAAGTTATCTTATTTTGTTGTTGGTGTTGTTATTTATTTACGTATTTCTCATTGTGTACTTTTATTTTTTTATGAAGAAAATAAAATTCTCCAGTCTTCAATTGGATCCAAGATGAGTAATGAAGATTTATGACTTTTGGATAGTGCTACAACTCACACAATATTAAGAAAAAAGAAGCTTTTCTCTTATTTGGTTATGCAAAAGGCCTATGTTAATATAATATCTAGTAGTACAAAGTTAATTGACGGCTCTGGAAGAGCAGCCTTATTACTACCTGGAGGAACGATATTAACTATTAAGAATGCATTGTATTGTAGTAAGTCTCAAAGAAACTTGTTGAGGTTCAAAGCTATTTGCCAAAATGGCTACGATGTTGAGACATCTAATGAAGGAAAGATTGAATACCTTTATATTACTACAATAAAAGAGGGGAAAAATGTGTTCACGAAAAATTACTAGCATTTTCTTCTAGGTTATACCACACAAACATTGGTGTGGTTGAATCACATGCCATAGTAAATAGAAGGTTTACTACTTCTAATGATTTTATCATTTTGCATTACCGGTTGGTCCATCCCGGTTCTAACATGATGCACATAATAATAGAGAATTCAAATGGGCACACATTGAAGAACAAGAAGATTCTTCAATTTAAGGAATTCTCTTGTGCTGCTTGTTCTCAAGAAAAATTGGTTATTAAACCATCAACAACTAAAGTTGGGATTGAATCTCCTGCATTTTTGGAACCTATACATGGTGATATATGTGGGCCCATACATTCTCCATGTGGACCATTCAAGTATTTTATGGTCTTGATAGACGCATCTACAAGATGGTCATATGTGTTCTTATTGTCAACTCGTAATATGGCATTTGCAAGATTGTTGGCCCAAATAATAATGTTAAAAGCACAATTTCTAGATTATGCAATTAAGACAATTCCTCTTGATAATGTTGGTAAATTTACATCTCGGGCCTTTACAGATTATTGTATGGCCACTGGAATAAACATTGAGCATCCAGTTGCTCATGTTCATACTCAAAATGGTCTAGCAGAATCATTGATTAAACGCCTCCAATTAATAGCTAGACCATTGCTAATGATGACAAAACTTCCCCTTTCAGTGTGGGGACATGCTATTTTACATGTAGCAACACTTGTGTGCATAAGGCCAACCAGTTATCATGAAATCTCCCCATTAAAGTTGGCTTTTGGTCAGGAGCCAAATATTTCCCATCTAAGATTTTTTGGATGTGCGGTATATGTTCCAATTGCTCCTCCACAACGCACAAAGATGGGTCCCAAAGAAGGTTGGGAGTATATGTTGGTTATGAATCTCCTTCTATTATTAAATATCTAGAGCCTATGACAGGAGATTTGTTTAAAGCCACATTTGCTGATTGTCATTTTGATGAATCTGTTTTCCCAACATTAGAGGGAGAAAATAAACAACTAGAAAAAGAGATAGATTGGAATGTATTATCTCTATCTCATTTGGATCCTCGTACAAATCAATGTGAACAAGAAGTTCAAAAGATCATTTATATGCAAAATGTTGCAAAATCAATGCATTTACTAACCTTCCACGGGTTACTAAATCGCATATTCCAGTTGTAAATGCTCCAATTCGAGTTGATGTCCTAGCTGGACAGTTCAATAATGCAAATGTGTCTAGGCCATGCCTTAAACGTGGTAGACCAATCGGTTCCAAGGATAAGAATCACCAAAAAGGAAAGGAGCAAATGATCAAGTTGATCATAACATGGAGGCAATTGCTCAAGAGGAGCATAAAGACATAATAATTGATAAGACATCACAAGAGGTTCTAGTACCTGGAAATGATGAAAATGAAGAAATCTAAATAAGTTATGTCTCTACGAGAAAAAGGTGGAACCGAAATTGTAAGGCCCCATTAAATATTTCCTAATGAATTAAGTTTTTAAAGTGTGCCAACAGTATTTGGGAATGACGTATTCTAGTATTTAAGGAGACCCGTGGGATAGAACCACATAATTATGAAATGAAAATATATGTTTAAGGTGTGTTGGAACATACTAAGGAATTTTGTGAATGACAAGAAGTTGTGTGGAACAAGTTGGATACATTAAGTGGAAAGGATGTCTCAATTTATACAAAATCCTAAGTGAAAGGTATGCTTCTACCAAACTATAAAGACTTAGGAGGTTATCTACCTATCCAATTACAGCCCTTTGAGTCTAGTTTCCAACTCTTCAAACCGTTTGTCATTTGGACATTCCTACAAGAAGTTATGACCCAATTACCAAAGGCTAGCGGAGGAGTCTATGGATACGAAACATCCGAGGCCACGTCCGAAAGAAAAGCTGGCAGTGAAGTGCTGCCATAGCCTTCAGGTCCGCATCCGAGCTTTAAATAGAAGTGAAGTGGGGATGCGAAGCATCCGGGGCAGCATCCGTAACCCAGAAATCGGGGTTCATTTTCCTCATTTCATTTGAACGAATTCTGGAGCACTTCTTCACTCTCTCAAGACCACCAACTCCCCTATTCTTCAAGGTAATTATCCCCATTATATTGATGTGAAATTCCATCATTCCTACACTAGTATTGATGAAATCTACACATAAAATACTTAGATCTTCTAAAACACTTTTCAAGAATTCAAAGGAGGATTTTGCAAGATTTCTTCCAAAAGGTAATCCATCACCCTTAAACTTACATGTATGGATATATTATGGGAATAGGAGTATGAATCATGTATTGAAACTTATGGTATTTTGATTGGAAGCCATAAGTTCCCAATTTAAATACATAACCATTGTAAAGATTGAAAGGTAATTATTTGATGGTATTTTGTTGGTTGGGTGTGGATGGATGGTCATGTATGTGATGTAACAAGTTATGAATTATTTAAGAATGATAGTGGGATACATTGATGGTAAATGGTAGTAGTTGGATGAACTAATTCCATGGTTAAGAGGTGTAGAGATTCATGCCTACTAGGTGTTTGATAAAATTCCTAAATGGCCTAAATTATGGAATTTGTTACTAATATTGGTGTAATTGAATTATGTTAATGTAGATTGAAGTTGTAAGAGTAGTGGGTGGTTTTAGTAGCACTAAAGAGCTCCATCAAGGTATGTTGGCTAAACTACTCTTTTAGAAATAAATTTCATGACGTTCCTGTAAGTTTCAAGTATGGTTGGCTCAAGTTCCTAATTACCATATTCCGAGTTCTTCCTAATAAATTCGATTATCCTAAGTAAGCGAAGTGTTGAAAGATGTATGTAATCAAAATGTGTTCCAATTATCACATTATGTTATCATTTGGGAATGTGTTCAAGAATGATATGTGTAATAAAAGGTTATGGCTTTGGGTCGTGTTTCAAATGAAAGTTACGATGCCAAATTGTGGGAGAAAACCTCGATATGCTTAAGACTATAAATTGCTCATATGTGTACCTAAAGTCATGATTGAAAATGTCTTGTTGTTGATAATCTATAAAGATGCTAGAAAGTAAAAGAAGTGAGTAGAAGATAAAAAGCGTGGCCACCGTGCCAAGAATGAAAGTTATACTTGTGGCTAGATGTGCCAATGAAATGAGATAATGTGAGAAAGATTATGAAATGAGCCTTATTTCAACTGTTCCAAAATTACTTCAAAAGTAGATTTGCTTAAAAGCTTAGGTACTCAAGTCATGCCCCAATGTGGCTGTTTTAACTAATTTTATGCTTTGTGAGTATTTTCAATGTGTTTTGCATTCTTACAAATTCGTGAGTGGTAATTGTGTATTGACCTTTTTGTTGAAAAGTGTTTCAAGAATAAATGGTGTGCTACTTGTTTATGATTTTAAATTGTGCTTCGATTGCCAATTATTTTACTTCATTTCTTGGAAAGCAATCTATTGTGTTTAAAGCTTTCATTACTAATGAACTTAAAGTTGTGATTTCCAGAATATTATATATGTTGATATTTATGATGATGATCCATAGAAGGGAAGATATGAAAGTGTGAAATATGTGATACGGCCACTGTGCCATGAATAAAAATCTTGTGAATGGCCAAAAGAGGCAAGAAAATATTGTTGTTGTGATTGGTTGAAAATACTAGTGAAGATTTATACAATGTGAAAGGTTATGAGATAAATTGAAATTTGTATCTATGTTACCTTGTGTGTAAACAAAAATTGTTTTTGTGAGTATCGATATCCACCGAAGAAGGGTAGGTAGAAATAACCTAACCCCGAAACTACACGTGCCGGTGTAAAAGTGGATAAAATTATTCCCCTTATTTGGGATGAGATTGATGTGATAAAATTATTCCCCTTATTTGGAATGAGATTTATGTGATAAAATTATTCCCCTTTATTGGGATGATATGATTGGCATAAAAGGATGATGTCGATCCACATGACATTGTGGTGAGATAGCCTAGCCGATCGGGTCGTGATCGGATGCCATGCTGCATACATGGTGGTGATTGTGCTGGAAATTGTAATTGAAATTATGATTGTGGTTGAATTCTTAGATGAGATGGCCTAGCCGATCGGTTCGTGATCGGTGTTACACCCCATGTTTTCGTACGTGAAAGTACGCCATAAGTAAATTGATGAAAGCTCGGGGATGAGATTATGTTGAGGTTATACGCCTTTTATGCTATGTATAACGAGCGATAAATAAGTGCCATGAAGGTTAGAGGGTAAACGAATCAAAGAAAATTAGTTTCGTTGAAGGTGGTCAATTTGGGATATAATACCCGGTGTTTATAGACTAGTGCCACACAAGGTAACCCATGACCATGATAGTAGGGTACATAAAGTGTATTAAAAGTGAGTAGTATTTTAAGTAATTTGAGATAATTTTTAATTATGTGGGTAATTGATTAATTATTGGGTAATGGGAGATTACCTAGTTAATTAAGGAATCATTGGGTAATTAATTAAAGAATTGGGTAAGATAAGACCATCCCCCACGTGGCAACAAGCCACCCCAAGGTATTGTGACTCTTAAGTTATTATGTTATGTGGCAAGATTAGAGAGGTGATATTTGGTAATCTCTACTCATAGAAGTATCAGAGGTGTCTATGTTATTGATTTCCCATGTGAATTATTATTATGTCTTCTGTTCATGGGTCTCAGAAAAATACGTATTTGATAAAGTTTATCCGAAAGGCATATTGATTTAATGATAATTCTAGAAATCTTATTAATGTAATTCTTATGCATTTCATGCATTAATACATGTACATCAACCCATGACGAGATGGCGCTATATAAGCCTATATTATATGTATAAGGGATATGGGAAAAGATTATAGCGTTACATATGCACCACCACTTGATCAGCTGGTATATGTTGACGATTTGCCCCACAGTGGCCGAGATGATATGATGGGATGCCCTCAGAGGCTTGATGATGTTATGAACGCATATACCTAAGCATGGTATGATATTTGTACGCATATGCATGACATTATGATATTAATGATTCACAGAGTTATTCAGACTTACATGTCGAGTCTATTACTCCATGTTTCTCTCATGTCTATTATTTACTGATTTTCATTCCTTACATATTCGGTGCATTATTTTTACTTATGCCCCTTTTGTCTGGAGAAGTTGCATTTCATGCCTGCAGGTCCCATTAGATAGGATGAGAGTCATCCAAGTAGGCTATCAGATCAGCGGAAGGTGTTGGTGCGCTCCAATTGCTCTAGAGTTGCTATTTGGTCAGTATGATTAGAACGTATGTTGATTGGTATGGCGGGGCTCAGTCCCGACCATTATGATGTTATGTACTCTTAGAGGCTTGTAGACAGGTGTCATGTATATGATAGATTGTATGGCCTTGTCGGCCTATTTTTAGTGTAAGAATGCTCATTTTTGACCTTATAGGCCAGTATGTCTTGAGTATAAGTTGGTATTTCATGTTGTATCCTACTTATCTCATGGTAGCCTCTCCGGCTCAATTATATATGATAGTAGCATACGAAAAGATACGTTAAGATAAGTTAAGTATGTACGCAACAAGGGGCAGAAAGACCAGGAAAAGTAATTGCCTACGTTTAAAGAAAGCTGAGAAGGAACAAAAGGAATTATTCGATCAGTGATATAGAGTTAGTTACGTCATGAACGCACTTACGATTTCGGAATATTATCCATGCATCATATATATTGACATTCATACAGCCGTAGAAGACTCCGGTATAAGTTAAAAGAAAGAATTGAGCCCAGGGTATAAACAAAGGATTGAATTGTTAGAAGATCGTATCATGGATATTCTATAGCACCCATGGAAGGCTAAAGTAATAACTAATACCAGGAGCCGCAAATCAGAAGACATAAGTTATGAAAACAATAAGTGCATCAGTCAACATTCGAGGACGGATGTTCCAAAGGGGGGAATGATGCTACACCCAATGTTTTCCTACGTGAAAGTACGCCATAAGTAAATTGATGAAAACTCGGAAATAAGACATTACATCCCACATTTTTCGTAGGTTAAATTTCGTCGTAACTTAATCGACGTAAGTTTGGGAATGAGATTATTCTAAGATTATAAGCATTATGCTAATTGAAACAAGTGATGAGTAAATTCGTGAAGGTGAGAGGGTAAGCAAATAGAAGAAAATGATTTTCGTCGAAGTTTGATATTTTGGGATAAAATATGGCCCGAGCTAAAATACCCGGTATTTATGGACTAATACCATGCAAGGTACCACATGTCCATGATCGTAAGGTGTATAAGGTGTGTTAAAAGTGAGTAGTATTTTATGTAAGTTGAGATAATTCTTAATTATGTGCGTAATTGGTTAATTATTGGGTAATGGGATATTACCTAAATTATTGGATAAATGTTAACATTTCCCAACGTGGCAGCCCACCCTTCAAACTAATGACTCTTAACTCAAATTGAAAGGTGGCAAATTAATGTTATGTGGCTAAGATACCACATAAAGTGGGCCCACACCTATTCAAACACATGTTTTCATTACGTGTTGCAATATACTTAAAAATTGTGACCATTTTGCTTCATTTTGTCTTTCAGATTTTCAAGTGATCCAAATATAGTGCTCTTTCCACTACAAAGACACATTAGAATATATCAAAAGAATACATAACATCTTCCTACTACGATACCAAATTACTCACGATGGAGCACTTGGTAGGCATTTGGTTTGTGTTATTGTTGTGATTGAATTTTGTCGTTCCCTATGTCGATCTTGCCGTTACGTGTTTCGTCGCAAAAGACAGTGTTAAAGGGATTGTCAAGAGAATCGTTCAGGTATGTTAAGGCTATCCCTTCTTTCCTTTTGGCATGATCCAAATAATACAAATGAAACGAGCAAAATACGCAACTTTCATAAATGACTCTATTCATAGAAATACTGGGTGTGTCTATATTCTTGATTCCCCGTGTGAATTATTATTATATCTTCTATTCATGGGTCTCAGAAAAATACGTATTTGATAAAGTTTATCCGAAAGGCGTATTGATTTTTATGACATTCCGAGAAATCTTATTAACGTAATTCTTATGGATTTCATGCATTTATACATGTACATTGCCCCATGACCAGATGGTTTTATATACGCGTATATATGTATATATATGTATATGGGATGTGGGAAAAGGTTACGGCGTTATATATGCACCACCACCTGATTAGCTAGTATACGTTGATGATTTTGCCCACAGTGGCCAAGATGATATGATGGGATGCCCTCAGAGGCTTATGAACACATGTACCTATGCACGACATGACATTCATATGCATATACATGACACTATAAGTATTTCATGAATTACAGAGTTATCCAGACTTACATGTCGAGTCTTTTACTCCATGTTTCTCTCATGTCTATTATTTACTGATTTTCATTCCTTACATACTCGGTACATTACTGACGTCCCTTTTTACCTAGGGATGCTGCAATCATGCCTACAGGTATAGACAATCAGTTTGATGAGCCCTCATAGTAGACGAGGTTAGCATTCAGCGAAGGATCGGTAAGACTCCACCTCATTCGGAGTGCAGCCGAGTCTATGAGTCATCATGTCAGAATTTTGCTATAGACTTATGGGTAGTCCAGTGCCCTGTCCCATTTGATGTCAAATACTTTTAGAGGCTTTGTAGCTAGTGGTTCATATTGTACAGTATGACAGAGGCCTTGACGTCCCATATGTATTCATGTTTTAAGAAAGATGGATTATTGATACATTGCTTTCCATTTATAGTTATATGTTACGAGTTGTGGCCGTCTTAGCCCAGTTACCAACGATAGTAAGATAAGAAAGATATGATACGTTGGTACTCAGTTGAGTAAGGCACCAGGTGCCCGTCGCGGCCCATCGTTTCGGGTCGTGACAAAAGTTATCCTATATGCATAAATCTAAGTCCTTTAATGTTTCTTCATTACTGTTCATCTTAAGAATGACGGCCTAATCTCACCTCATACTTTGTGATTTTTGTCCATCCATTGTTGATTCACCTTAATGGTGATCTATCATCTACCACTGATAATTTTATCTCTTATGTAATACTGCCTCTAGGGCTCACATCTTATCGGGGACATCTGGAGTAATTAGATTGATCTACCTAGGGGCGATAAATCAAAGTAAGAGTTATGGCAGTAAAGTCTTACAGATGGATAAACGGATCTATGAAATAAGGTATAACAATATTCATGAGTTCAACAATGTACCTAGCAAAGAACTTCAGTAAACCTATAGGCACCCAGAGGAATATCTTGTCAAGCTCTGTACACATTTACAAAGTGAAGCATAGAGATTGGCTAAAAACTGGAGGAAAAAGGAAAGAAGAGTTGCATAGGCACACTTACAAGGTTCAAGTCGTACAGGATGCATGATAGAAGCTAGCAACAGTTACGAGATTGGAAGGATTCCGACCATAAGTCATGGTGTGAGAAAGAGGCATAAAGGGGGGAATGCGCTGGCCTTTGGATCTATTCATAGAACAGTTTCCTAGATAACAAGGAGAGTACTAAAGTATTTACAAGAGTTATAGGTTATGATAATGATAAGTGCATCAGTCAACATTCAAGGACGAATGTTCCGAAGGGGGGAATGATGTTACACCCAATGTTTTCGTACATGAAAGTACGCCATAAGTAAATTGATGGAAGCTCGGGGATGAGATTATCTTGAGTTTATACGCATTTATGCTATGTATAACGAGCGATAAATAAGTGTTGTGAAGGTTAAAGGGTAAACGAATCAAAGAAAATGACTTTCATCGAAGGTGGTCAATTTGGGATATAATACGATCCGAGCCATAATGCCCGGTATTTATAGACTAGTGCCATACAAGGTACCCCATGACCATGATAGTAGGGTACATAAAGTGTATTAAAAGTTAATAGTATTTTAAGTAATTTGAGATAATTCTTAATTATGTGGGTAATGGGAGATTATCTAGTTGATTAAGGAATCATTGGGTAATTAATTAAAGAATTGGGTAAGATCAGACCCTGCCCCACGTGGAAATAAGCCACCCCAAGGAATTGTGACTCTCAAGTTATTATGTTATGTGGCAATATTAGAGAAATGATATTTGGCAAGTCTTAAAGACATGAGTCACATATTCATTTAACGAAAGAGAGCCATTTTATGTCTTAAGCATATGAGTCACATATCCACCTAATGAAAGAAGAGCAATTTTAAGTCTTAAGAACGTGAGTTTCCTTAAATGAATTCATGTGTACATTATAAATCAAATGAGTTCTTCATGTGTGCAATTCACGCTTTAAAGAGCGGCTGGCCGCGAGTTCTTCAAAGAGACAAATAATTCCATAATAAAATTAGATAACGTTGGTTGTTGATTATGTAAAGCTTGAATTGCAAATTCCAAGAGAATCGGTTCAGGTACGTTAGGCTATCCCTTCTTTCTTTTTGGCATGATCTATACGATACAAACAAAACGAGTAAACGCACAATTTCCATAAATGACTCTATTCATAGAAGTATCAGGGGTGTCTATGTTATTGATTCCCCGTGTGAATTATTATTATGTCTTCTGTTCATGGGTCTCAGAAAAATACGTATTTGATAAAGTTTATCCGAAAGGCATATTGATTTAATGATAATCCAAGAAATCTTATTAACGTAATTCTTATGCATTTCATAAATTATTACATGTACATCAACCCACGACCAGATGGCGCTATATACGCGTATATTATATGTATATGGGATATGGGAAAATATTATAGCGTTATATATGCATCACCACCTGATCAGCTGGTATACATTGACGATTTGCCCCACAATGGCCGAGATGATATGATGGGATGCCCACAGAGGCTTGAGATGATATGATGGGATGCCCTCAGACTTACATGTCGAGTCTATTACTCCATGTTTCTCTCATGTCTATTATTTACATATTTTCATTCCTTACATATTCGGTACATTATTTGTATTGACGTCCCTTTTGCCTGGGGACGTTGCGTTTCATGCCTGCAGGTCCCATTAGATAGGATGAGAGTCCTCCAAGTAGGCTATCAGCTCCGCGAAAAGTGTTGGTGCGCTCCAATTGCTCCAGAGTTGCTATTTGGTTAGTATGATTAAAACATGTGTTGATTGGTATGGTGGGGCTCTGTCCTGACCTTTATGATGTTATGCACTCTTAGAGGCTTGTAGATAGGTGTCATGTATATGAAATATTGTATGGCCTTGTCGGTTTATGTTCTGTGTAAGAATGCTCATTTTGGCCTTATAGGCCCGTATGTCTTAAGTATAAGTTGGTATTAAATGTTGTATCCTACTTATCTCACGGTAGCCTCTCCGGCTCAGTTATCTATGATAGTCTGATACGAAAATATACGTTATGTTGGTACTCAGTTGAGTAAGGTACGGGATGCCCGTTGCGGCCCATCGGTTTGGGTCGTGACAATCGGACTCCATGCTAAAGGTACGGTGGTGTTGGTATTATGAATGTTGGTATTTTGAACAGTGGTATATAGGTGCTAAAGATCTCCCAACCAAAAATAATATTATTTTTTGTATGTGGAAATGATTATGTTTTAACTTGGCGTTTAGATATCATTGATTATTAGTTGATGCTCCAGGGTATTTTCCCTTTCTTACATTGGCATTCTATTTTGACAGAGGACAATTAGCTTGACAAACTAGTACTATTCCATATGTACTAACGTCCCTTTTGCTGGTGGCGCTGCATCTTCAATGGATGTAGGTGGTTTAGCAGCGGGCAATTTTTTTCCTCGTTAGTAGTTACTCCCTATTCAGCAAGTTTTGGTGAGCCCTACTCTATTTTGGGCCTGATGTCACTTGATGGTATACTTTGTGTTTTGAGGTATAATCATGGCCTTATTGCTGGAACTTCCGTACTACTCTTCTGTTGTACATTGAGGCTCCGTAGACAGGTTGTGGGTGGTGTTTGATGTTGGGAATTGAAGTACAAGTGTTGGTATTTGGCAAACATATTTTTCATTATATCTATAAACTTGTAATATTTTGGAAATCGTAAAAGATTTTCTTTTGAGAAATGGGAAAAGAATGGGGAACATTACACTCTCCTCATGTATATCTCTTCATATTGATTTTATATTGTTCATGGGTAAGATTGGATAGAAGGCATCAAGCAGGATTGCTCAGCTGGGTTATCTCAGTTGAGCGCCGGTCGCGCTCTCTGAGGTCAGAGCATGGCAAACGTGGTATCAGAGCCTAAGATTTTAAAGTGTCTTAGGATGTCATGAAGCCGTGTCTGCTAGAGTCCTTCTTATCGGTGTTTTGTGGACCACATCTATAATGAGGAGGCTACTTGGACATTTAGGAATTTCCACTTCTGTGATACTCCATATCGTGCGATAGAGCTCAAGAAAGGAAGCTAATTTCCTCGTTATATGTCATTTTCCATATGAGTAATCCACGGGTTCGACGATGCGAGGAGGGAATGAAAGCATTGGTTGCTAAGAGAAGTGTCCATGTTCCTATTAATGTCAACACGCCACCAGATCATGTGGTGAGAGCATCTTAGAAACAAAAGAGGGTTGTTTGTACCAATAAGCCGTAATGTTTGATTTGTAAGAAGCGCCACTTCGGGACGTGTTTGATGACTCTTGAAAATGTTTATGGTTATGGAAAGAGGGGGCACAAGAAGAACAAATGCCCCAAGTTGGGTACATCTATCTCGGTCTGCCCGATATGCGGGCGGGAACATTTTGTGTCATGTTGTGAGTATGCTCAAAAGTATGTTAGGGGTGGCAGGCTTGGGAAATTCTAATGGCCCACATAACAAACAAGTATAGAGATGTTTACTCCTGCCATGAAGGCTTGGAGGAAGGGTAGGGGGAATGTTTTTTTTATGTATGCAAAAAGGGTAGATATCAGGTCTGTGGGGCGAGTCAATTTAGTAGACCTCATCCCCATAGCGTGAATTGTAGGAGATATCATTCGGGGGTATGTCACTATGGTACCAATGTATGTTATGGATGTGGAGTCGAGGGGCATCAATTAAGGTATTGCCATTTCAATCTAAAATCACCATGTAAGTCACTCCTTAGTACATCATTATGAACACTGCATTATTGTCCTTGTTGTATATGAACATCTATATTGAAGAGCCTTCATAAATATGGTATTAACAAAACATTTCATATACCTACTCTTCGAACGAGATGCATTATTCGTGAAGACACTTTCTCAGAAATTCTCTTATTTACAGCTTCTTGTGGGATAGAGCTCTATAATTATTTGCTTGAAATGAGTTATAACCCTAGACTAATACTTCCCACTTGCTTCTCTAAATTCTCAACAAGGGATTATACCTGATGTATTTCTCATATAACCTTTTGATTTGAATAAATAACATCTGCTTACTTGTGCTTATGCATGCACTGTCATAAAGTTTACCTATGTGGTATCAAATCCAACGTAAAGCAGCCTAGTTTTGAGATACTTCTTGAGCAACTCTTTCTCTTTCTGGTGTATGTGGCTCCTATGGTTGGAACAGTCACTTTACTCCTTTGTGGATATTATCATGAATCCTTTTTACTGTCTAGTAACATGAGAGCATATCTCAACACCTATCATATGTGCACCTGTCAATTGAAAGGGGTCACTTGTCCGCATAAAGATTCTGGGAAATTTGAGATTTTCTCAAATTCATCATAGGAAGATCTTTTTGTTCGCCCATCTCAGTATGACTTTCATGTCTACCTAGATCATGCCTCAGTGAGTAACTCCCTTTGTTCCTAGTATTGTAGTAGCCCATGAATTGGCCTGGTATTGCAGCTTGAGAGTTGTATTGGTAGAAACATGTCTAGCTCATAGCGAAGTGTTCATTCTCTCTAACCAATACATGATTTCACCCCCAATAATAAGATGTCCTAGCTATGTGGTTTCACTCGTGAAAGGTTGAAAATAGATGCTTTCAAATTTTGGCATATATCATGAGCATATTTATTTGAAAGACAAGTTTGTCGTATCTCTAGTCCTCTCATATAGGATCAACTATTGGTAAGGGTTTATCTGTAAGAATGATAATAATCTCACAAGAGTTCAACTTCTTTTTTTCATCATCATGGGCTTGTGGTATATCTATTCCTTGTGTTAGTTAATGTTAAGAGCGTAATGAAACTACATGTATTTTGAAACCCATATCACATTCAGGGTGTCAGAATATTCTCATTTTGAGTTAAACTGATTTTCCTTACATTCCAAGAGGTGACTAGTGTCACTTAGTTGGATATTTCTCTTGAGGCCTGCTATTTTCGAACAAGGCACATATGGAATGAAACAATTGTTGCTTCCCTTTTCATGACTCATAGTCTTCCAAGAATAACTGACGCAAATGTCTTTATTCTTCCGACCATGCCTCCCATATGTCACATGTCTAAAATGACTCATTTCATTTAAATCCCATAATCATGAACATTGTCCCTACATTATCAATGCATACTAAGCAACTCTATGCATCATTTGTCGAATCAATTGTCTCACCACAAAGATTAACCATGCCAGCACTATTGGTAGTAACCTTCATGTCTTTTAAAATATAACCTCCTGAAATGCCCTGCTCAGCGCATTGATGGATTCTTGAAAGATCTCAGCCCAATTTCGGACCTTGTTGCTCCTATTTATAGTAACCTATGGGAGTTGAAGGTTCAAACATGCCAAAGAAGAAGCATCATCCCATGATCAAATATATTGGATAGGAAGTTTTATGGTAATATTCAAGCTAGCACATCTTAGAGTAATTATTGGAGGTCACCAAAGGTTTAGTTTGGGTAATCGGCGTAGGAATTTAGAGTTTAAGAAAGTGAACAGGCTATTCTCAAGAGTTTCTCTATGAATATATTGGGTGAATTGTTAAGGAAGGCAAAGTATGTGTAGTCACATTAGGCCTTATGGAATATTAAAGGAAATAGGCAAAAGTATGGGTATGATATTTTCCCATCATTGTCCTTCATGCACCCGATGCATCATGCATCTAGGTTCCAGAAGGTTGTTAGAAATCCTTTGCGTATTGTCCCGGTGGATACTATTGAAGTTGTAGTTAATGGGTAATTGGCTTATAATAGATACCTAGTTGTCATTCCTGTTAGATAAGTCCGGAAGTTGATATCTACCTCTGTCAAAGTAAAGGAAGTATTCTCACTTGCCTGTATAACCAAATGGTTATGGTTCAAAAGGGTACTTGTTATGTGTTATGATTTAAATATGTGCAACTCATGTCTAGATACCACTTCTGTTAATGTAATGCCCTTAATGTTGAGATCAGTGTTTTTAATATATACTGTGATGCTTTGTTGAATTATGTATACTTTATTAGGGTGGTTTTGTGATTCTTTGGCAGGTGGATAGGCCATAATTACAAGGGAGACTCTGCCGAAATTTCTGAACAAATTGGGAGTTAGTTAAATTTGGGGCCTTCAAATGTTTGAAAGAAGAGTCGAGTTATGTTAGGTGTTCGGGGCAGACTCTACTCCTCATTCGTAGACGAATGATCCTAAGCGGTGGAGAATGTAAGGCCCAAATAAAAATTTCGTAATGATTTAAGATTTTAAAGCGTGCCAACGGTATTTGGGAATGACGTATTCGAGTATTAAAGGAGACCCATGGGATAGAACCACGTCATTTTGAAATGAAAATATATGTTTAAGGTGTGTTGTAACATACTAAGGAGTTTTGTGAATGACATGAGTTTGTGTGGAACAAGCTGGATACATTAAGTGGAAAGGATGTCTCAATTCGCACAATATCCTACTTCAAACGTATGCTTCTACCAAACTATAAAGACTCAGGAGGTGATATACCTATCATATTAAATCCCATTGAGTCTAGTTTCCAACTCTTCAAACCGTTTGTCATTTGGACATTCCTACAAAGATTTATGACCCAATTAACAAAGACGGGCGGAGGAGTCTGCGGATGCGAAGCATCCGAGGCCGCGTCCAAAAGAAATGTTGGCAGTGAAGTGCTGCCATAGCATTTGGGTCCGCATCCGAGCTTCAAAGAGGAGTGAAGTGAGGATGCGAAGCATCCGAGGCCGCGTCCAAAAGAAATGTTGGCAGTGAAGTGCTGCCATAGCATTTGGGTCCGCATCCGAGCTTCAAAGAGGAGTGAAGTGAGGATGCGAAGCATCCAGGGCAGCATCCGAAACCCATAAATCGGGGTTCATTTTCCCCATTTCATCTGAACGGATTATGGAGCTCTTCTCCACTCTTTCGAGACCACCAACTCCCCTCTTCTTCAACGTAACTATCCCCATTATCTTGGTGTACAATTCCATCATTTATACACTAGTATTGATGAAATCTACACATTAAATACTTAGATTGTCAAGAAATTGCTTCAACAATTCAAAGGAGGGTTTTGCAAGATTTCTTCCGAAAGGTAATCCTACACCCTTAGACTTACATGTATGGATATATTATGGGAATAGGAGTATGAATGTCACGACCCAAAATCCGACTAGTCGTAATGGCACCTAACCCAACCCGCTAGGTAAGCCAATTGTCAACTATCCAATTCTAATTAATTTCATAAGGCAATTAATTAAAGGAAAATATATGAAACCAATACATTTTCCCCAGAACTGGTAGTTCAAATCATGAGCTTCTAAGAATAGAGTTTACAAAGCTGGTATGAAATAAATACAACAACTGTTTGAAAAGTACATAAACAGAGTTTTATGAATCTAATGTTATCATGAATAAGAGGCAACTACAACCGGAACACAGGTACACCTTCAGATCCAGCTCCCGACTAACGCAACAACATCAGCAACCAACATATGCACGCAATGTGCAGAAGTGTATTATGATTACAACTGACCCCATGTACTTAATAAGTAAGAAATCTAACCTTAGGTTGAAAGTAGTGACGAGCTTGTACCAAGGTCAGAGTCCAACTCCAATAACCAACAACAGTTCATAACCACATAAAGCAAGTAATGAAAGAAGTACCCCTAGAAATAAATGCTCAGCTAAATCATGATTTTCAAAAATTGTTCTGTCTTTGAAGTGTATCACTGAAAGTCCCAATTCGTTTACCGAAGTTGCCAAAAATACGAATAAGTTTGAAAATAGTAAGTTTTCCAAAAAATCCTTTCAACAATGATAAGATGTTTTATTTTCCTTCTAGATAGCCAGTGGAAAAATGCATCACTATGCCCGTAGGCCAATATGTGTGAGAAGTCATGAATGACATGATACCGTATAACGTGAGGAAAATACATCTCTATGTCTGTATGTCATGGGTGCATGTCAATGCAATGTATCTCAGTGATAAAATAATATGTATACTTCTCAGAGTATCAATTCACTTAGTCGTCCCCATCACTCAGTCCTCACAGTCACTCAATCCTCCCAATCGCTCGGCACTCGCACTCAGTAGGTACCTGCACTCACTGGGGTGTGTACAAACTCCGGAGGGGCTCCTTCAGCCCAAGCGCTATAATTTGCACGGATAACTCACGTGCTATAGTATGAATATCTTGATCCGTACGGACAACTCACGTGCTATAATAAGCCAATCTGGCCTGCTGCGGCGTGCAGCCTATTCCCATAATAATAAAGTATATAAAGCCAATATGGCCGGCTGCGGAGTGCAGCCCGGTCCCATAAGTATCCTCACAATCAGGCCCTCGGACTCACTCAGTCATCAATCTCTCCAGTCTCTCGGGCTCACAATGTCATGAAACTAGCCCAAAATGATGATATGATGAATCAATAAATAGCAACAAAGACTAAGAGATGATATAAAATGAATGAACAAGACTGAGTATGAAATTTCATTTTAAACAAATAATTCACAGCAATATGACCTCCGTGTCTCTCAATAATACTGGCACATAGCCTCAACATGATTTTTAATATGATTCTCAGCTCAATTTCTTTAACACATAAATCTACATAGAAAATGCCAAGATTATTTTACCACAAAATTTCACGGAACCAATTAAGTCACAATTTCTATAGTGCACGCCCACACTCCCGTCACCTAGCATGTGCATCACCTCCAAACAATTCACATAATACGTATATTCAGGATTCATACCCTCGGCTCCAAGATTAGAAGAGTTACTTACCTCAAGCGGTGTAATTCTTTATTCTGCAATGTCTTTTCCTCGTGAATTGGCCTTCAAACGCCCTAAAAATCTAACCATAAATAATTCCATTCAGTCAATAAAATTTATTGGAATTAATTCCATAAGAAAATACTAAGTTTCCTACAAAATCTGAAAATTTAGCTCAAGATCGCCTGTAGGGCCCACGTCTCGGAACCCGACAAAAGTTACACAATCCAAAAGCCCATTCACTCACGAGTCTAACGATACCAATTTTACTCAAATCCGATAACAAAATCCTATTCAAAACCTCAAAATTCTAGTTCAAGAACGCTTTCTCATTTTCCCCAAATTTCCATATCAAAATACTAATTAAATGATGAAAACAATGATATATTCATGTATATTGACCAAATCTGAGTTAAAATCACTTACCCCAATATCTTTTCTTGAGAATCTCTCAAAAATCGCCTCTCCCCAAGCTCCAATTTGTCAAAAATGAAAAAATGGGATGAGACCCCCAGGCCTGGCCTCAATTTGCATGACCTCGATTTTCATTACCACAATTTTCTCTAGCCTCAATTTTTATGACCTCGATTTTCATGAACTCGATTTTTCTCCAGCCTCGATTTTCATGACCTCAATTTTCATGACCTCGATTTTCATTACCACAATTTTCTCTAGCCTCAATTTTTATGACCTCGATTTTCATGAACTCGATTTTTCTCCAGCCTCGATTTTCATGACCTCAATTTTCATGACCTCGATTTTTTATGACCTCAATTTTCTCCAAACTATTAATTGCTCATATGTGTACCTAAAGCCATGATTAAAAATGCCTTGTTGTTGATAATCTATAAAGATGCTCGAAAGTGAAAGAAGTGAGTAGAAGATATAAAGCGTGGCCACCGTGCCAAGAATGAAAGTTATACTTGTGGCTAGAAGTGACAATGAATTGAGATGATGTGAGAAAGATTATGAAATGTGCCTTGTTTTAATTTTTCAAAATTACTTCAAAATTAGATTTGCCTAAAATCTTATGTACTCAAGTCACGCCCCAATGTGGTTGTTTTAACTAATGCTATGATTTGTGAGTATTTTCAATGTGTTTTGCATTCTTACATATCATGAGTGGAAATTGTGTATTGCCCTTTTTGGGGAAAAGTATTTGAAGAATAAATGGTGTGCTACTTGTTTATGATTTTAACTTGCGCTTCGATTGACAATCATTTTAATCCATTTATTGGAAAGAAATCTATTGTGTTTAAAGCCTTCATTACTAATGAACTTAAAGTTGTGATTTCCGTAATATTATATATGTTGATATTTATGATGATTATCGATGGAAAAGAATATATGAAAGTGTGGAATATGAGATACGGCCACCATGCCATGAATAAAGAATCTTGTGAATGGTCAAAAGAGCCAAGAAAATATTGTTGTTGTGATTGTTTGTAAATACTAGTGAAGATTTATACAATGTGAAAGGTTATGATGTAAATTGTAATTTGTATCTATATTACCTTGTGTGCAAACCAAAAATATTTTTGGGAGTATCGATAGCCACTGAGGAAGGGTAGGTGAAATAACCTAAACCCGAAACTACACTGCCGATGTAGGAGTGGATAAAATTATTCCCCTTATTTGGGATGAGATTGATATGATAAAATTATTCTCCTTAATTGGGATCAGATGATTGATACAAAAAGATTATGTCGATCCACACGTTATTGTGGTGAGATGGCTTAGCCGATCGGGTTGTGATCGGACACCATGCCGCGCACATGGTGGTGATTGTGCTGGAAATTGTAATTGAAATTATGATTGTGGTTGATGTCTTGGATGAGATGGCCTAGCTGATCGGGCCGTGATCGGACTCCATGCTAAAAGTACGGTGGTATTGGTATTGTGAACGTTGGTATTTTGAACAGTGGTATATCGGTGCTAAATTCGTATGTTGAAATTATTATGTTTTAACTTGGCATTTACATATCATTGATTATTAGTTGTTGCTCCATGGTGTTTTCCCTTTCTTACATTGGCATTCAATTTTGAAATAGGGCAATTAGCTTGACATACTAGTACTATTACATATGTACTAACGTCTCTTTTGTTGGGGGCACTGAATCTTCAATGGATGCATGTGGTTCAACAATGACAGTTTTGGTCCTCGTTAGCACTTACTCCCTATTCAGCAGGTTTTGGTGAGCCCTATTCTATTCCGGGCCTGATGTCACTTGATGTTATACATTGTGTTTTGAGGTATAGCTGGGGCCTTATTGCCGGCACTTCCATACTACTCTTTTATTGTACTTAGAGGCTCCATAGACAGGTTGTGGGTCGTTTTTGATGTTGGAAATTGAACTTGAAGTGTTGGTATTTGGCAAACATGTTTTTCATTATATCTATAAACTTGTAATATTTTGGAAATCGTAAAATAATTTCTTTTGAGAAATGGGAAAAGAATGGGGAATATTACACTCTCCTCATGTATAGCTCTTGATATTGATTTTATATTGTTCATGGGTAAGATTGGATTGAAGGCATCAAGGGTGCTTGCTCAGTCGAGTTATCTCGGTAGAGCGCCGGTCGTGCTCCTCGAGGTCGGGGCGTGACAGATATAATGTTGTTGACAATAATTTTGCATATAACATTGTAGTTGAAGTAATGCAATAAGATAAGGATCTTGAGCCAAAATCAGTCGATGAATGTAGACAGAGAAATAATTGGCCAAAATGGAAAAACACAATTCAAGCGGAATTGGCTTCACTCGAAAAACGTGAAGTTTTCGTACCAATAGTCTGAATGCCTGAAGAGGTCAAGCCAATATGGTACAAATGGGTTTTAGTAAGAAAACTGTCACGACCCAAAATCCTAACCCGTCGTGATAGCGGCTATCTCAATACTAGGCAAGCCGACAACATCAAGAACCCACGATTTTCTTTAAGTTTGAAAACATAATGTTTAAATACAATACACAAAATCTTAAAAATACCGATACAACACTCCCAAAATCTGGTGTCACTTAGTACTTGAGCATCTATACATTTCAAGTTGGGAAAACACGATATATAATAATCTGAGACCAAATACAATAAACAAAAAGATAGAGAAGGAGAGACAAGGTCTGCGAAACCTGGCAGCTATCTCTAAATCTCTGAAAATCAACTATGGGAAAGAATTAAGACCCACTGTGTCCGGGATCACCTGGATCTGCACACGAAGTATATGGTGTAGTATAAGTACAACCAACTTAGTAAGTAACAATAATAAATAAAGAACTGAAAATAGTGACGAGCTTCACCGCTAAGTCCAATATACAATACTTTCCAACATGAAAAGGTAGGCATGCTTTCAAGTTCAACACTTAAAACTCCCTAGTAATTTCATATTAAATTAGACTGAAACAGAAATAATGTCTTTCAGAGTTTTCCAAAGCAATGACATATGTGTCACGACCCAAACTAACCTCTGTTGTGATGACGCCTATCGTGGAATTAGGCAAGCCGACTCATTTCCAAAACAAACCAATATTTTTCACTTCAAAGATAATTTCAAGGCTATTTAACATAAAACCTCCATTTAAAGAGTTCAAATCAAAGAAAAACAGAAGTACGGAAAAGAAAAGCTCGACATCGGGGTGTCACAAGTCATGAGCATCTTCTACAATATATCTAACAATATCAAGGCTAACTCAACCTGGAAAATAGCTAAATACAACTAGAGGAAGATAAGAGGGAGAAGATCAGGGGCTGCGATCGTCAAACAACTACCTTGCTATCTTTACGAAAATAAGCAACCAGCACACTCAATAACTGCTACCGTGTCCAGCTACACCTGAGTCTGCACACAAGGTGCAGGGAGTAATGTGAGTACGCCAACTCAGTAAGCAACAACAATAAATAAAGATTGAGAAGTAGTGACGAGCAATAAAACATATAACGTTCATATCAGGAAGTCTCAGTAAAATACCACATGCTTTTAAAACAAATCAGGATTTGAATCAAATTATCTAGTTTAAACCCAATTCCAGTAAAAATCATTTAAAGACATTTTTCCAACAGTTTTTCATACAAAGGCTCAATGCAAAGGTGAGAAAAAATGATGAAATAATAAATAGCCCCTCGGGAAAACCTCACAGTCACTCGTGCCCCTCGGGCATACCTCACAATCACTCTTGCCACTCTGGCATACCTCACAATCAATCATGCCTCCCAGTCACTCAGCACTCGGCACTCGCACTCAGTAGGTACCTGCACTCACTGGGGGTGTGTACAGACTCTGTAGTAGACCCTTCAGCCCAAGCGCTATAATCTGCACGAACAACTCACGTGCGATAATAATAAAGTATGCTGCAGGCGGGCAGCCCCAATCCACACTCATCCTCACAAATCAGGCCCTCGGCCTCACTTAGTCATAAAGTATGCTGCAGGCGGGCAGCCCCGATCCACACTCATCCTCACAAATCAGGACCTCAGCCTCACTCAGTCATAAATATGCTGTAGTCGGGAAACCACGATGCACACTCATCCTCACAAATTAGGCCACTCGGGCATTTCAGTAAAATAGGGCATTCGGCCCAAAACATTTATATGCATCAAAATAGAGTCATAAAACTGAGTTATGTAGTAAATAATTATAAACATGACTGATTATAGATTTTCAATCGAAAACAGTGAGAGGATGGTAAGAAATAGCCCCTAAGGGTCCAAACAGCATTGGCGCAAGGCCCAAACATGGCATTCAGCCCAATTTATAGACAATCTTTCTAAAACATGTAAGTATCGATGGTTTCAACAAAGTATGCAACTTTACAGTTGCTACGGGACGGACCAAGTCACAAATCCCCAATAGTGCACGCCCATATGTCCGTCACCTAGCATGTGCGTCACTTCCAAATAGTAGAATGATACGAAATTCGGGGTTTAATACCCTCAGGACTAGATTTACAATCGTTACTTACCTCAAACCGGTCACATCTCTTACCCGCAATGATCGTTTCTCTGGATTCGGCCTCCAAATGCTCCGAATCAATTCACAATCAGTACAATACCATCAATACGCGCTAATGGGATAAATTCCACAAGAAAACCTACCAAATTAGACCAAAACCTGAAATTGGCTCAAACCCGGACCCCGGGCCCACGTCTCGAAAATCCGATGAATTTTACAAAACTAGAAAGCTCATTTACTCAAGAGTCTAACCATACAAATTTTACCGAAATTCGACCTCAACTCGACCCTCAAATCTACAAATCTTATTTCCAAATTTCTAAGTTCCAACCTCTGATTTACACCTCAAAATCATGTAATCTAGTCGGATTATTCGATGATAATTCAATATTATGGAGTAGAAATGATCACAAAGGATTGACCTCAAGTTTTCCTTGAAAATATATCAAAAATCACCTCTCCTCAAGCTCCAATTTGTCAAAAATGGCAAATGGGACGAAGTCCCTGTGTCCATAAGTCTGCCCAGATAACCTCAGTTCTTCCTCGATCTTGGCCTTCGATCGAGGTCTTCGATCCTGGCCCTGGATCTTGGTTCTTGATCCTAGCCCTCGATCCTGGTTCTCGATCCTAGGCCTTCGATCATGTCTTCGACCCGGCCTTCGCCCGTTACCATTGACCCTGGGTTAGATCATGGCTTCGATCGTGGCCCTTGACCCTGGGCTCGATCATGGCTTCGATCGTGGCCCTCGACTCTCGGCTCGATTCTGGCAGAAGCAATTTCCAATAGAAGGAAATTGCAGCAGCTGTTCTAGTTCAATTTTTGGTCCGTTAACAATCCGAAACTCACCCAAGGCCCTCGGGACCTCAATACAATATAACAACAAGTCCTAAAACATCATACGAACTTAGTCGAATCCTCAAATCACCTCAAACAACGCTAAAACCATGAACTTTAATATTCAAGCCTAATGAACTGTAAAATTTCTAATTTCTACAAATAACTCAGGAACCTATCAAATCATGTCTGATTAACCTCAAATTTTGCACACAAGACCTAAATGACACAACAGAGGTATTCCAATTTTCAAAATTGGATTCCGACCCCAATATCAAAAAGTCAACCCCCGGGTCAAACTTCTCAAAAAATAAACTTTCTGCATTTCAAGCCAAATTCCTCTACGGATTTCCAAATAATATTGCGGACACGCTCCTAAGCCCAAAATCACCATACGAAGCTATTGGAATTATCAAAATTCAAATTCGATGTCGTTTACACATAGGTCCATATCCAGTTCACTTTTCTAACTTAAAATTTTCAATTATGAGACTAAGTGTCTCATTTCACTCCGAGTTCCTTCCGGACTCAAAGCAACTAACCCGATATAACATAATATAGCTGAATAACACAAAAAGAAGTAGGAATGGGGAAAACGTGGTTATAACTCTCGAAACGACCGGTTGGGTCGTTACGTCCTCCCCATCTTAAACATTCATTCGTCCTCGAACGGGTCTAGAAACATACCTAGAGTCTCAAATAGGCGTGGATATCTGCTCCGCATCTCCTGCTCGGTCTCCCAGGTGGCCTCCTCCACAGGCTGACCTCTCAATTGCACCTTCACTGAAGCTATATCCTTTGACCTCAACCTTCGAACATGCCGAACCAAAATAGNAGGTGGCCTCCTCCACAGGCTGACCTCTCAATTGCACCTTCACTGAAGCTATATCCTTTGACCTCAACCTACGAACATGCCGAACCAAAATAGCCACCGGCTCCACATCATAAGTCATATCACCCTCCAACTGAACTGTGCTGAAATCCAAAACATGGGACGGATCTCCAATATACTTCTGGAGCATGGAAACATGAAGCACTGGATGCACACTCGACAAGGTGGGTGGCAAGGCAAGCTTATAATCCACCTCTCCTATCCTCTGAAGGACCTCAAAAGGCCCAATGAACCGGGGGCTCAACTTGCCCCTCTTCCCAAACCTCATAATACCCTAACGGGTGATACCTTCAGCAAAACCTTCTCCCCAACCATAAAAGACACATCACGGACCTTCCTATCTGCATAGCTCTTCTGCCTGGACTGCTCCATGCGAAGCTGCTCCTGAATCAATTTCACCTTATCTAATGCATCCTATACCAAGTCTGTACCTAAGAGCCTAGCCTCACCCAGCTCAAACCATCCAACCGGAGATCTACACCTCCTCCCATAAAAAGCCTCGTACGGAGCCATCGGAATACTCGACTGATAACTGTTGTTATATGCAAACTCTGCGGGTGGCAGAAACTGGTCCCATGAACCCCCAAAGTCAATGACACAAGCACGCAACATGTCCTCCAATATTTGAATAGTGCGCTCGGACTGCCCGTCCGTCTGAGGGTGAAAAGATGTGCTTAACTCAACCTGAGTACCCAACTCTCGCTGCACAGCCCTCCAAAACTGCGATATGAACTGAGTACCCCTATCTGAAATGATGGAAACCGGGACACCATACAGGTGAACGATCTCTCGGATGTAAATTTCAGCCAACCGCTCTAAAGAGTAAGTAATACCAAATGGAATGAAATGCGCGGACTTGGTCAGCCGATCCACAATAACCCAAATAGCATCGAATTTCCTCAAAGTCCGTGGGAGCCCAACTACAAAGTCCATAATGATCCGCCCCCACTTCCACTCTGGGATCTCTAACCTCTGAAGCAAGCCACCCGGTCTCTGATGCTCATACTTAACCTGCTGACAGTTTAGACACCGAGCCACAAACCCAACTATATCCTTCTTTATCCGCCTCCACCAATAGTGTTGCCTAAAATACTCTTACATCTTTGCGGCACCCAGATGGATGGAATACCGCGAGCTGTGGGCCTCCTTAAGAATCAACTCTCGAAGCCCATCAACATTAGGCACACATATCCGACTCTGCATTCTCAGCACCCCCTCATCACTAATAGTCACATCCCTAGCATCACCTCTCTGAACCCTATCCTGAAGAAAGAGCAAGTGAGGGTCATCATACTGACGCTCCCTGATACGGTCATAAAGAGAAGACCTGGAGACCACAGAAGACAATACCCGACTAGGCTAAAAAATATCCAATCTGACAAGATGGCCTGCTAAGGTCTTAACATCTAATGCCAAAGGTCTCTTTGCTACTGGAAGATATGCTAAACTCCCCAAACTCTCTGCCCGGCGACTCAAAGCATCAGCCACCACATTGGCCTTCCCTAGATGGTACAAAATGTTGATATCATAGTCCTTAAGAAGCTCTAACCATCTACGCTGACGCAAATTAAGATCCTTCTGCTTTAACAGATACTGCAAACTCCGGTGATCAGTATAGATCTCACAATGAACCCCATACAAATAATGACGACAAATCTTCAAGGCGTGAACAATGGCTGCTAACTCAAGATCATGGATAGGATAGTTCTTCTCATGGGTCTTCAACTAGCGCGAGGCATAGGCAATCACCCTACCCTCCTACATAAAAACACAACCAATGCCTATCCTCGAGGCATCACAATATAAGGTGTAAGAACCTGAAGCTGATGGCAGAACTAACACTGGAGTTGTGGTCAAAGCAGTCTTGAGCTTCTGAAAGCTTTGCTCACATTAATCTGACCACCTGAATGGAGCACCCTTTTGGGTCAATTTGTTTAAGGGCGATGCAATAGATGAAAAGCCCTCCACAAAGAGATGGTAGTAACCCGCCAAACCAAGAAAGTTCCTAATCTCTGTGGTTGAGGATGGTTTGGGCCAACTCTGCACTGCTTCTATCTTCATCAGATCAACCTGAATACCGTCACTAGACACCACGTGCCCCAAGAATGCTACTGAACTGATCCAAAACCCACATTTGTAGAACTTTGCATAAAGCTTCTCCTCGCTTAATCTCTGTAATCCAATCTTCAAATGCTGAGCGTGCTCCTCCTGGCTACGAGAGTACATCAAGATGTTATCAATGAATACAACAATGAATGAGTCCAAAGAGGGTTGGAATACACTATTCATCAAATGCATGAACGCTGCTGGGGCATTGGTCAGCCCAAAAGACATCACCAAGAACTCATAATGGCCATATCGGGTCCTGAAAGCTATTGTAAGAATATCTGAATCCTGAATCTTCAGCTGGTGATAACCGGACCTCAAATCGATCTTAGAGAACACCCTCGCTTCCTGAAGTTGGTCGAATAAATCATCAATACGAGGCAAGGGATACTTGTTATTGACTGTGACCTTGTTCAACTGCCTGTAATCAATACACATTCTTATGGAACCATCATTCTCCTTCACAAATAGAACCGATGCACCCTAAGGTGACACACTAGGCCAATTAAACCCCTTATCAAGGAGTTCCTGAAGCTGTTCTTTCAATTCCTTCAACTCCGTCGGTTCAATACGATACAGTGGAATAGAAATGGGCTGAGTGCCTGGCACCAAATCAATACCAAAGTCAATATCCCTGTTAGGCGGCATGCCCGGTAGGTCTGCAGGAAACACATTCGAAAAATCATGTACCACAGGAACAAAATAAATGACAGGAGTCTCTGCACTAACATCCCTTACAAAAGCCAAATAAGATAGGCAACCCTTCTCAACCATGCGTTGAGCCTTCAAATATAGAATTACCCTACTTGTTACATAATCTACAGAACCGCTCAACTCTACCCTCAGAATTACCGGCATAGCCAACGTCACCATCTTAGCGTGACAATCTATAACAGCATGACATGGAGATACCCAATCCATACCCAATATCACATCAAAGTCAACCATACTAAGCAACAATAAATCTACTCGGGTATCCAGACCCCCAATAGTCACCACACATGACCGATATACGCGGTCCACAATAATAGTATCGCCCACAGGAGTAGATACATGTACAGATGAAACTAAGGACTCACGGGGCATATCCAGAAAATTGGTGAAATATGAGGAAACATATGAATACGTGGAACCAGGGTCAAATAATGCTGAGGCATCTCTGTGGAAAACTGAGACAATATCTGTAATCACAGCATCTGAAGCAATAGCATCTGGTCTGGAAGGGAGAGCATTGAAACGGGCCTGACCACCCCCTGATCTGCCTCCCCCTATAGGGTGACCCCTAGCTGACTGACCTCCACACCGAGTTGACTGGGCGGGTGGTGAGGTAGCTGGTGCTGTAGTAGGAGACTGACTCCTCTACTGAGATAGACCTCCATGACGACGAGGACACTACCTCCACATATGCCCAAGCTCCCCACACTCAAAACAACTCCCTGGTGTTGGCGGCGAAAACTGAAGGGAAACCCTAGCACCGAGATGACTGGTAGAAGAACCTGACATGGAAGAGCCCTGAACAAGTGGAACACGGGACGAACTCTGAACTAGAAGGGCACTGAGTGATGAGTGGCCCTGATGAGAACTGTGAGAACCATATCCAGATGATGCACCCCAATGAAATGGCTGAGCTTACTGAGCTTGTCTGAAAGGACGACCTCTACCATGCTGGAACTGACCCCCAAAAGGAGCACCACTGAATCCACCCTGACCACAAGGCCTCTTGGCCTCCCGCTCAACCCTCTCCTAACTGCGAAGCATCTCAATCTGCCAAGCAATTTCGACAACCTCATCAAAGGTAGCACCTAAAACCCGCTCCGTGGTCATGAGAAACTATAGCTGATAAGTGAGGCCATCAATAAACCTCATGATCCTCTCTCTGTCCGTGGGAACCAACCAGATAGCATGACGGGCCAACTCGGAGAACCGCATCTCATACTGCGTCACAGACATATCACCCTGGCGAAGCCCCTCAAATTGTCTACGCAGCTCCCCTCTACAGGATTAAGGCACGAACTTCTCCCAAAAAGACCACGGAGAACTGCTGCCAAGTAAGGAGTGCTATGCCAACAGGCCTACGCCTCTCATAAGTCTCCCACCATCTGAGTGCAACCCCAGAAAACTGAAAGGTAGTGAATGAGACCCCACAAGTCTCCAAAATACCAGTAGTATGGAGTATCCTCTGACACCTGTCCAAAAGGTCCTGAGCATCCTCTCTCTCTGTACCACTGAAAGGTGGTGGCTGAAGTCTCCCAAACCTCTCCAACCCATGCTGATCATCCTCAGGCATAATAGGAATCATATAATCAAAGTGCATTACCATAACCTTGGAGAATCATATGACACAATGCCACACAAAACCTGAAAAAACACAACCCATAGGCCATCAACCATGCAATACCCAATTACTCATCTCGCTCAAATTCCGCTATAAAGCCCAAATAGAACAACACCAAGTGTGCTTATAACCAACGAATCACAATTCCTTGTAATATAGAAGAGTAACTCACATATCATTTCCGAACACGAATAAGCTCAACAACAACCGAATGGCAGATCCCTCAACAATAGCAGTAAGGAGCCAACCAATCCGGCTCGATGTAGAATACACATCCTAATTGAAAAATTATACTATAGACTTACAACAACCCAGTAGAATCCCATTAATAGGGTCTGGTATACTATAGACTTACTTATAGAATAAATAAATTTTATTTATAAATTGAAAATTTGTATTTAATCATATATAATATTGGAATAATAAAATATTGTGCATAGTAAAATAATTGTTAGAACAATTTGTTCGTTGTAATAATTTTGATATAAACAACAAAAATTCAAAAATTCATTTACACAATGGAGAATGAAAGAAAATAAAAGTTGTAAAATATATTTCATGCACGTAATATAAAAAATAATTATTTAAAATAAATTTTTATTATAACACACATTATATATTCTTAAATATTATGCTCAATTATATTATTAGTCTGATATTATATAAGCTAGAAAATTAATTTTTTATTTTTTATTTTATAAATAAAATATATTTGTTTTATAGGTAAGTCCATCATGTAGATTAAAAAGATCAAAAATCATAATATATAAAAAGCAAAAAAAATTGATAATTTAGAGGGTAAAATATGTATTTGACAATCAAAAGTTTGAGAAATCTGGTTGAGTGACCTTCTGAGCGCTATAGGCATAGTTAAGTGACTTTTCTGTTACAAACGAAAGAAATATGACTTTACTAGATAATTTTAGATAGTTGAGAGACCATTTAAGTAATGGACTCAATATCCAGGTTAGTGCTTCATAGAGCTATTGAATGTACTGGTTGCAGGCGTTTAAGGTGGAAAACTGGTCAGGTCATAGCGTGGAGATATTCTACCTTTATGGTGATGATACTTTAATTTATGTGCGGTTGAAGAAAAGCAACTATTATATCTAAGGGTTTTACGTTACTGGTTTTAGAGCCACTGTCGGGACTCCACATTAATCGGCCAAGAACAACTATTTAGTCATTGTAGTTTATTTTGGGAAATGTGGACATTTTCACACCCTCTATATTGGGCTGCATTTGGGAGCAAATTCAGGACAATGGAGTCTAGAAGAAATGAGAAAAAGCTGGTGCCTTTGGAAGAAGCAATAGTCTCTTTTGGGAAAGATTGACTTTGATTAGTATATCCACTAACCTATTGATCATGTTGCATATTCCAGATTGAGCTGAGAATCTTAATACAGTAAGAAATGATTTTCTATGGGTAGATAATCAGGATAGGAAGGAGCTGCACTTAGTGTAATTTAAAGCAATCTTAAAGTATGGTTGACGAAGGGTAAAGAACTTATGACTGCATAATAATAGTCTCTTATTTGAATATGGTTGGGGATTTAATGTTTGAGTAAACGAATTGTGCGAAAAGGTGCTAAAATGGGGCATAAAATGACTAGTGTGCTAGATCTTGTACCTTATCCTATAGATCTACCACATTATGTCTCAGTCCGGGGTAACTGGAATGTCCTCAGGAGGAAGTAGAATGACTTGGAGATTGATGGAGTTAATTTTCTGTTGGAACATTAAAGAATGTGTGCTTGATTGTGTGTCGCTAGTAGAATATCTCATTTGGGGGATTGGATTCAGAAAATTCAATGACTGGAAGAATAGTAGTGTTACTCTTCTTATCGAAAATTTAAAGGAGGTGAGGTTGATTGGAGACCAAAGTGATTCTTTAAATTGGATAACTGGAAGGGAAGTTAAATTTACTATAAGGTCATGTTTGAGACAATTGTCAATAGCCTTAGAGGAAGATATGGAAAACTAGTGCGCCAATAACAGTGGCTTGCTTTGCTTGGATCATCCTACACTATACTTGTTGCTTGACACGACATAATTTGCGGAAAAGAGGATACAAACTGTACATGTCCCTTTTTTTTTGGTTATAGAACACGTTATGAGAAGTCTATGGAAACAATTCACATCCTCTTGCACTGTCAAAATATGTGGAAAATGGGGTGCATGTTCCTGAACCTTTATGGGGAGCAGTAGGTGATGCCAGTTAATTTTGCACTTGCACTGTCCAGTTGGTTCACTATTATATGTTGTGTCATTTGCGTTCGTTACCATATACATTGTTGTTGCTATTGTTTTTTGCTTGGTTGCTTTTTCTTTTCACTATTCCTTGAGTCGATGGTCTATCGGAAACAACCTTTCTATCTTTACATGATACGGGTAAGGTCTGCGTACACACTACCCTCTCTAGACCATATTTATGGAATTACATTGGATTTATCGTTGTTGTTGTACCATCCAGTTGGCAAAGATTGAGGAAGGAACTTAAAATATCTATATTCAATTTTAGTATTATTTGGACCGTTTGGCTTGAAAAGAATTATAGGTGCTTTGGGGGAAAACAGAGTTTTTATCTTTAGTTTAGATATCAACAAAATGGGAAATATTGTTGCAACATGAATTTTGTAAGTTGTATAGAGGCAGTACGGGAGTTTCTAGTCTGCACACACTTAAGGAATTAAATCCAGTGGATCTTTTGTACTCAGTTAGTACATTCTTGATTCTCTAGTTATGTGAATAAAATTACTTACAAAAACAAAATTAATAAAATAATAAACTAGACTATTTTCTTCCTTTCTTGATCTCTTGGTCGTTGTAAAATGCGATCATATAAAGAAAATATGCTGTGATATTATTTCTTTCATATCATGTGTAATATTTCCAACTTTCTTGGGGTTGAAGCATAGTTATCGTTGTGTTTTAATATTTGACTGTTTTAACAGATATCTTTACATTAAAGCATTATGTGGTAGAAATATCAAAAAGGAAAATAACGAATTAATTGGGAGGAAACTAAAAATGCCCTCTAATTTATGGCACAATTATTATTTTGGTGATCAAATAATAGTTTTCTTTTATTACGAATTTCTGAAACATTCTTAATCGTGTGAGAGATGCTTGATTTCTACTACTTTTTTATTTATTATTTCTGGGTATCTTATTCCTTTTCTGAAAAACTTTTGAAATCTTTTAGTTATGAGAAATGTCTGATTTCTAGAATAATTATTTATTTATTTTTTTATTTATTATTTCTAGTCATCTATTTTCGGTCTGCAAAATAGAAAGTCATTGCTCGAGATCTGCCAAAACGATTCACATTTATTATTTTGATCGCATATCCAGTGGCGGAGCTAGAATTTGAAGCTTATGGATTCAGGATTCTAGTCCTTTAAATTTTTTGAGTTCTAAATCAATAAGTTGTGCATATTAAATAAATTTCTTAAGACAAATTTAGAGTTTGGATCAAAGTTATTGGTTTTGGCCGAACCCATACTTCGGTCTCCAGCTCCGCCCCTGCACACATCCTATTGTATTGGTGATTTTTGAGTAATTGTAGATGATCAGATTAATGATGTATGGTTATTCCAATAATGTATGGTTATTCTGGTGATGTTTGAGTAACTGCATATGATCAGAAGAATGAGTCTTGCTTGCTTTATCTATCAAACTTCAATGATTTATGGTTATTCAGTAACTTCTTTGATAAACAATAAGCTTTTCCCATTTTGGACATGTTTGCTCTGTCTTTTGACAATTTTATCTATTTGTAGGGTTTGCTGGCTCTGTGTGTAATACAAGATTCAGGCGCAAAGCATGTATTGCTCTACTCTTTAAAAGACAAAGTGATTCACCTCTATGTTATTCTATCGTAAGCTTCACACTTAGCCATTGTGTTGTTGGAATTCATTGTTGGTTCCTGTTATTGAATGGATCTTTGACAACAATACCTCTTCTGGTTAGGTTTTCCGAGAGGGGGAGAATGTTCTGCAAGGAGGATGTCCATCAAATCCTGATGGGTCCTGATGGTTTAGTCCTTACCGGTGATGAATCAGGTGAACTTAGAGTCTGGAAGTGATTTAACTAAACCAGCAGTACAACTTGAGAGGGTTGCTGCATTAACAACGATTACTTTTGGCCAATAACTCTATCCGCTACAACCTTTCTTTGCTATTTTTTGCTTGCCTATGTTTTCCTCTAGGTTGCTCGATGTATTGTTGCCAACGTGTTATGCTGAGGTCTCCACTCCTAACATGTGTTTTTTAGGTTGTCTATTGATGGAAAAATCGATAAAAGAAAAATAGTGATTCATCCATATTATCCACTAAAGAATGGGTTGAATAATGAACTTTTTAAAAATATGTAAAATATGGATAAGATCTAGATTATCCAATTAACTAATAGATAAACAATGAGTTCAACTTTTACATTCGCAATGATTCGAATGGAGGGTTCTTCCGGTTCGGGTGACTATGAATTTCCCAAAAGTGATTATATTCTAGAAGGCATGGTTAATATGGATATTCATATTATATGTCGGTTAACCTATTTTCTATCCGAATTAAATATGGATTAGGTCGAATGTTTTATCTGTTTTTTGCAATATCTATTTTGAACCGACCATACTCGACTCGATCCGCCCATTTGCCACCCCTAGTTTTGTCATAAAGATTTATATAATCTTTCTTCCATTTTATTTAGATAACAATATTTCACTACAACATATAGTTTAATGAAGTAAAAAAAATAATACTAGGTACACACCAAAAGTAGCATTAGAATATGTGGTCTTTAATATGCCATGTCATTCTTATGGCTACAAAATTAAACTAAAAGTATATTGTATATATCTTAACTTACCGATGATATAGATCTGGGGGAATGGGTCTAGACCGAGCATGCACAAAATGACCAAGCTGCTGACAAGGAGAATGCAAAACCAACAAATGGCCAAGCTGCAGCTTAACTCTTCTTGTCATCGAAGGAAAGCAGAAGTTTCTTGAGTCGCATGGATTGGAACAATGGTGGTCGGATAACATGGAACTGCAAATGGCTATTAGTAACAACAAGCTCATTAGCCAGCTGCTGAAATCCTTGTACACTTTGCCAGCTTCTCAATTAACGCCAGGAAACTGATGAGAGATGCAAGTGGCTTCGCTCCCGTTACTAAATAACTCATTTTCAATGCCAATAGTTGTTCCATATCATCATGTTGGTATGACTTTCAAGTGTTCTCATAATTGATTATTTTAATTTATTTATTTTTGAGAAAGAAGTGTTCTTTCAATTTTCTTTCCCCTCTTGCATTGAGCAATATATAGCTTTGAAAATGCTCTGAAAGTGGAGCCATATAATCTCAAATATGGAACCCATATTTTCATATTTGTATATTCGTATGGTTTACCAACATTTAACACAAAATATAGTCCAAACATAACAATGTCGATCTTGCATTGCTTCAACTTATCAGAAATAAGGGTAATGTTTTCTTTTTCTTTTATTCGAATAATTGTGTTGGTTTATCAAACACTAACCCAAATACAGCCCAGACTTAAAATAACAATCTTTCCATGAACACTTATCTGAAAGATGGGTGAATGTTAAGTGAAAAGGAAAGTAGAAAATGCATATTTAACACAAATAACCTTCTACTGTAAATAAAAAATAAAAAGAGGATTGACTCTGCTAGGGATCGCACCTAGAATCTCTGGTTCCGTAGACCAGCGCCTTATCCATTGGGCCACAAAATCCTGTTCATTAGTTGCTGAGAAATATATATATATATATATATATATATCTGTCTCTTATACACATCTATTTATTTTTTTATTTATTATTTCTAG
>AWOL01S0050216.1:44107-73094 GCA_000715115.1 Nicotiana otophora
GAAAGATGGGTGAATGTTAAGGGAAAAGGAAAGTAGAAAATGAATAATTAACACAAATAGCCTTCTACTGTAAATAAAAAATAAAAAGAGGATTGACTCTACTAGGGATCGCACCCAGAATCTCTGGTTCTGTAGACCAGCGCCTTATCCATTGGGCCACAAAGTCCTGTTCATTAGTTGCTGAGAAATATATACATATATATATATAACTTGTCAATTAACTTATTTTATGATCAAATAACTAACAACACGTAATTTAAGTCTCCCTTTTTAAGAAATGTAGCTCAAAGTAACAATATAAAACCAGAAGATAAGTAGAATAAGAGAAGAAGAGATAACTTTCTTATTTCATCAAGTGTTCAAGTGTATCCCATATCATATTTCATGCCTCTATTTATACTATTACATAGAAGGTTATAAAAGGATTGTCTTAAACATGACATTAACCTTTGAGATCATGGGGGAAGATCATGGGGAGGGGTTATGGAGTTGTAGGAGTTACAATCATAATAGCGATGAGTAGTGTGAGGATATATACATCATGAGTTAAAGTAGTGGGAGTAGTGCACATCCACAATTACTATAGGTTTTACAACACTCCCCCTTGGATGTCCAAAAATAAATAATATGCCTCGGTAATACCTTACTAAGAAAAAACTTTGTGGGAAAACATCTTAGTGAAGGAAAAAGAGTACACATATTTGTAATATGCTTTATTTGCTGCCTCATTAAAAACCTTACCAGGAAAATCCAGTGGGACAAAACCTAGGCTAAAGGAAAAAAGAGTACATCGTGTATCTTATTCCCTCTCATGAAAACATCACTTTATTCCTCGAAGACGCCACATTCCAATCTTCTGTCCATCATCTTAAATGTTGACATTGGTAATGCCTTAGTTAACATATCAGCCAAATTTTCAGATGAACGAATCTGTTGAACATTAATTTCACCATTTCGTTGAAGATCATGCATGTAAAAGAACTTTGGTGAAATGTGCTTTGTTCTATCTTCTTTGATGTATCCTCCTTTCAGTTAAGCAATGCAAGCAGCATTATCTTCGTATAGTGTAGTTGGATTATCTTTATTCGCAAGAAAACCACACATTTCCTAAATATTATGAGTCATTGATCTCAACCAAACACATTCCCAACTAGCTTCATGAATGGCTGTTATCTTAGCATGATTTGAAGATGTGGCAACTATTATTTGTTTCATTGAACGCCATGATATAGTTGTACCTCCATATGTTAGCAAATATCCTGTTTGAGATTGGGCTTTATGTGGATCACACGAATAATCTGTGTCGGCATAAGCAATCATTTCTGACTTGAATTCACTAGAATAAAACAATCTCATATCTATAGTTCCCCGAAGTTATCTAAATATACGCTTAACACCATTCCAATGTATTCTTGTTGGGGAGGATCTGAATCTTGCTAATAAGCTCACTCCAAAAGCAATATCTGGTCGGGTATTGTTGGCAAGATACATCAGTGCCCCAATTGCACTAAGATATGGAGTTTCATCACCAACGAGCTCTTTAACATTTTCTTGAGGCCGAAATGGTTCTTTATTTATGTCAAGCGATCTCACAACCATTGTGGTAATCAATAGATGTGCAGTATCCATGTAAAATCGCTTTAAAACCTTTTTAGTATATGTTGATTGATGGACAAAAAATCTATTTGTTACATTCTCAATTTGTAGGCCAAGACAAAGTTTTTTCTTACCAAGATCTTTCATTTCAAATTCTTTCTTCAAATACTCTACAGCCTTTGGAAGCTCTTTAGAAGTGCCAATGACATTCAAGTCATCAACATACACAACTATGATGACAAATTCAGATCCAACCCACTTAATAAAGACACAAGGGCAAATAGGATCATTTTTGTACCCTTCCTTTAGCAAATACTCGCTAAGGCGATTGTACCACATCCTCCCTGATTGCTTCAATCCGTATAAGGATTTATGAAGCTTTATTGAAAAAGTTTCCCTTGAACTTTTATGTGCTTCAGTAACTTTAAATCCTTTAGGGATTTACATTAAATTTTAATTGTCCAGTGAGCCATATAAGTAGGTTGTGACAACATCCATCAACCGTATATCAAGCTTTTCATGGACTGGCTGATTTATTAGATACCTGAAGGTAATTGCATCTACCACAGGAGAATATGTCTCCATATAATCAATGTCAGTCCTTTGTGAAAACCCTTGTGCCACAAGTCGTGCTTTATATCTTACGACTTCACCTTTCTCATTTCATTTTTGTAATGACCCGGCCGGTCGTTTCGAGTATTACAACCTTGTATCCCCATTACTACTCAAATAGTCATTTTTAGTTGTTAATTGACTTGCCGGGGGTAATTGGTTCGGGTCTGGTGAGGTTTGGAATGATTTGGAACACTTAGTTCCATGGTTTAGAACTTAAGTTAAAAAGGGTGACCGGATGTTGACTTATGTGTAACGACCCTAGAGAAATTTTGCTATGAAAATTAAGGTTTTGTGGTGTCGTGGAAGATTAATTAGTACAAAGGTTGTAGAGTGTGTTTTGGGTTGAAAAATGCGTCGATGAGTAAAGGAAAATTGTTGCCAGATAAAGGTAATTTATGTGGCCCACTATACGGTTGCAGAATCACTCTACGGACAATGTAATGGCCGCAGAGTGAATCAGGAGTGGGGAAACCACAGATCAGTTATGCGGTGCATTATGCGACCGCAGAGTATGTTTTAGGGTTTCATTGTTTTGGTTTTATAAACCCGACCCCATTCTTATAAAACACTATTGGGGTCATTTTGAAAGGTTTCATCTGATATTTTAGAGGGAGGCGAGAGAATATTAGAGAGAGAAAGTGAAGACCTAGTCATTTGTCTATCGATTCTTGTTCAAGGTTTGACGATTTCACAAGGATCTTCCTAGGGCTTCAAAGAGGTAAGAATTTCTAATACTAGTCTTCAATTTCGAGTTTGGGTAAATATGGGTGATTGGGAGTATGACTATTGGGTGTGAGAGTATTATTTATACATACACATACCAATAAGGTTTCTGGAAAGCTTGTTGAGTCCAAATGGGTAAAGATTGAGTTGAAAATGGTAGAAATTTTCAAAGACTTTAACTGAAGATTTGAGGGTCGAGCTGATGTCGGAATTTGGTGAAATATATATATTTTTGGACTCGTGGTTAAATAGGCGTTCATATTTTGTAACTTTTGTCGGGTTCTGAGACGTGGGCCCCAATGCAATTTTTGAGTTGAATTTCGGATTTTATTGGAAAATTAGTATTTTCTTGTGGAATTAATTCCAATAATTTTTATTGACTAAGTCGGATTATTTGTGGCTAGATGCGAGGCATTTGGAAAACCAAATTCACGAGGCAAAGGCATAGCGAAATAAAGAATTACATGGTTTGAGGTAAGTAACAGTTCTAAATTTGGTATTGAGGGTGTGAAACCTCGGATTATATGTTATGTGATTGTTCTGAGGTAACGCACATGCTAGGTGATGGGCGTGTGGGCGTGCACCGTAGTAATTGTGACTTGGTAAATTCTGTGGAACTTTGTAGTTGAATAATCTGTTGATATTTGTACATTCTCTACGTGTTAGAGAACATTGAGCTAAGACTCGTGTTAAAAATCATTCTTAGACATATGCTTTTATTATTGGTACCCACTGGGGTCATTTTTGTGGTATGTTCATTCATTTCATATCATATCTCAGTCTCTGTTGCTATTTATTGATACATCATATTATCATTTCTGGGCTGATTTTCATGACATCTTGAGCCTAAGAGACTGGAGAGATTGATGAATGAGTGAGGCCGAGGGCATGATTATGAGAATATTTATGGGATCGAGCTACGTGCCGCAGCACGTTTCATTTTTATATTCCATGATTGGCTTGATATAGCGCTTCACCTGAAGGATCCCATCCGGAGTCTGTACACATACCCAGTGAGCGCATGTACCTATTAAGTGCGAGTGCCAAGTGCCGAGTGTTGAGTGGTTGAGAGGAACGAGTGACTGAGAGGAATGAGTGACTAAGAGGAATGAGTTATTCAGAGGTTGGAGTGAATGGGAGGACTGAGTGATTGTTACTCTTAGAGGATGCATTGATTCCATTATTGCTGCATTTCAGTTGTCATATTGTAACGACCCGGCCGGTCATTTTGAGAGTTATAACCCCGTTTTCCCCATTCCTACTTCTATTTGTGTTATTCAACTATATTATGTTATATCGGGTTAGTTGGTGCGAGTTCCGGAAGGAACTCGGAGTGAAATAAGACACTTAGTCTCATAATTGAAAATTTTAAGTTAGAAAAGTGGACCGGATATGGACCTATGTGTAAACGACATCGGATTTGAATTTTGATGATTCCAATAGCTCCGTATGGTGATTTTGGGCTGAGGAGCGTGTCCGCAATATTATTTGGAAGTCCGTAGAGGAATTTGGCTTGAAATGCAGAAAGTTTTATTTTTCAGAAGTTTGACCCAGGGGTTGACTTTCTGATATCGGGGTCGGAATCCGATTCTGAAAATTGGAATACCTTTGTTATGTCATTTAGGACTTGTGTGCAAAATTTGAGGTCAATTGGACGTGATTTGATAGGTTCCGGAGTTATTTGTAGAAATTACAAATTCAAAAGTTTATTAGGCTTGAATTGGGGTGTAATTCATGGTTTTAGCGTTGTTTGAGGTGATTTGAGGATTCAACTAAGTTCGTATGATGTTTTAGGACTTGTTGGTATATTTGGTTGAGGTACCGAGGGCCTTGGGTGAGTTTCGGATGGTTAACGGATCAAAAATTGAACTAGAACAGCTGCTGCAATTTCCTTCTATTGAAAATTGCTTCTGCCAGAATCGAGCCCAGAGTCGAGGGCCACGATCGAAGCCATGATCGAGCCAAGGGTCGAGGGCCACGATCGAAGCTATGATTGAACCCAGGGTCGAAGGCCGGTTTGAAGACATGATCAAAGTCCTATGATCAAGAACCAGTATCGAAGGCCTAGGATCGAGGGCCAGGATCGAAAGCCAAGATCGAAGACCTCGATCGAAGGCCAAGATCGAGGCAGAACCGAGGTTGTCTGGGCAGAATTATAAAAACAGGGACTTCGTCCCATTTGCCATTTTTGACAAATTGGTCCTTGAGAAGAGGCGATTTTTGATATATTTTCAAGGAAAACTTGATGTAAGTCCCTTGTGATCATTTCTACTCCATAATATTGAATCATCATCGAATACTCTAACTAGATTACATGAGCTTTAGGTGTAAATCGGAGGTTGGAACTTAGAAATTTGGAAATAAGATTTGTAGATTTGAGGGTCGAGTTAAGGTCGGATTTTGGTAAAATTTGTATGGTTAGACTCGTGAGTGAATGCGCTTTCTAGTTTTGTACAATTTGTCGGATTTTCGAGACGTGGGCCCGGGGTCGGGTTTGAGTCAATTTCGGGTTTTGGTCTAATTTTATAGTTTTTCTTGTGGAATTCATCCCATTAGCACGTATTGATGGTATTGTCCTGATTGTGAATAGATTCGGAGCATTTGGAGGCCGCGTCCATAGGCAAGATCATTGCGGGTTAGAGATTTGACCGGTTTGAGGTAAGTAACAATTGTAAATCTAGTCCTGAGGATATGAAACCCCAGATTTTGTATCATTCTACTATTTTGAAGTGACGCACATGCTAGGTGACCGGCGTGTGGGCGTGCACTGTTGGGGATTTGTGACTTGGTCCGTACCATAGCAACTGTAAAGTTGCATACTTTGTTGAAACCATTGATACTTATATGTTTTAGAAAGGTTTTCTGTAAATTGGGCTGAATGCCATGTTTGGGCCTTGCGCCAATGCTGTTTGGACCCTTAGGGGATGTTTCTTACCATCCTCTCACTATTTTTGATTGAAAATATATACTCAGTCATGTTTATACTTATTTACCACATAACTCAGTTTTATGACTCTATTTTTATGCATAAAAATGTTTTGGGCCGAATGCCATATTTTACTGAAATGCCCAAGTGGACTGAGTTGTGAGGATGAGTGTGGATCGGGACTGCCCGCCTGTAGCTTATTTATGACTGAGTGAGGCCGAGGGCCTGATTTGTGAGGATGAGTCTGGATCGGGGCTACCCGCCTGCAGCCTACTTTATGACTGAGTGAGGCTGAGGGCCTAATTTGTGAGGATGAGTGTGGATCGGGGATGACCGCCTGTAGCATACTTTATTATTATCGCACGTGAGTTATCCGTGCAAATTATAGAGCTTGGGCTGAAGGAGCCCCTCCGGAGTCTGTACACACCCCCAGTGAGCGCAGGTACCTACTGAGTGCGAGTGCCGAGTGCTGAGTGACTTGGAGGCATAAGTGATTGTGAGGTATGCCCGAGTGGCAAGAGTGATTGTGAGGTTTGCCCGAGGGGCACGAGTGACCGTGAGGTTTGCCCTGAGGTTGTTTATGATTTCATCATTTTTCCTCACCTTTGCATTGACCCTTTGTTTGAAAAACTGTTGGAAAAATGTATTTAAATGATTTTTGCTGGAATTGGGTTTAAACTAGATAATTTGATTCAAATCATGATTGTTTTTAAAAGCATGTGGTATTTTACTGAGATTTCCTGATATGAATGTTATATGCTTTATTACTGCTCACTACTGCTCAGTCTTTATTTATTGTTATTACTTACTGAGTTGGCGTACTCACGTTACTCCTTACATCTTGTGTTCAAACTCAGGTGTAGCTAGACACGGTAGCGGTTATTGACTGTGCTGGTAGCAGATTTTCTTAGAGATAGCAAGGTAGCTGTTTGGTGATCGCAGCCCCTGCTCTTCTCCCTCTTATCTTCCTCTAGTTGTATTTAGCTATTCTTCAGGCTGAGTTAGCCTTGATATTGTTAGACAGATTATAGCAGATGCTTATGACTAGTAGCTAGACACGGTAGCGGTTATTGACTGTGCTGGTAGCAGATTTTCTTAGAGATAGCAAGGTAGCTGTTTGGTGATCGCAGCCCCTGCTCTTCTCCCTCTTATCTTCCTCTAGTTGTATTTAGCTATTCTTCAGGCTGAGTTAGCCTTGATATTGTTAGACAGATTGTAGAAGATGTTCATGACTAGTGACACCCCGATGTCAGGTGTTTCTTTTTCGCACATCTGTTTTTCTTTGATTTGAACTCTTTAAATGGAAGCTTTATGTTAAATAGCCTTAAAATTATCTTTGAAGTGAAAAATATCGGTTTGTTTTGGAAATGAGTCGGCTTGCCTAGTTCCACGATAGGCGCTACCACGACAGAGGTTAGTTTGGGTCGTGACAGATTGGTATTAGAGCCTAGGTTACATAGGTCTTTCTAGTCATGAGCGGGTTTAGTAGAGTCTTGCGGATCGGAACGGAGACGTCTGTACTTATCTTCAGGAGGTTGCATTACCTTTAGGAAACTCCACATTCTTGAATTCTTGTCGAGCGAATTTGTTGATTCTAGTAACTAAACATCTGTTGTTTCATTCTCTCACAAATGGTGAGGACTCGTGCTACCGGTCAGGAGGGCTAGCTACCAGTACCACCAGCCAAGGCCGCGAGAGGCCGAGGCCGTGTAGGGGACGTGGTAGGGGCAGAGGTGTAGCCCGTACAGCAGTTGGGGCAGCTCCTACAGACCCACCGGTTGTCCCAGATCAGGACCAAGTTCCAGTTGTTGATGCACCAGCTCAGGCACCACCTGTGCCTATTGTGATTCCAGGCCTTCAGGAGGCCCTAGCTCAGATTCTGACAGCGTGTACTGTCCTTGCTCGGGCGGTCTCTATTTCGATGGCCGCAGCCACTTCTTAGGCCAGGGGAGGCACTCAAATTCCAATCACTCGCACACCCGAGCAGGTTATTCAGGGACTTCAGACACTAGAGGCATCACCAGCCCAGCCGATTGCTGTTGCTCAGGGAGCATTTGATGTCGGATTGCATGTGGTTATTGATTTTGAGCATGGTGGCTGAAGTATTTCATACGGATTAGTGTTTGGATGGGGTCGCGCATTGCAACGAAGTTATGTTGAGATATGGTCCCTTGTGTTAGATTCGTGTATTTTGGTTCTACCGTGTGTGATAGGTTCTTAGCTTTGCATTGTGGTGGTACCCGTTGAGCTTGTGGGACGATTCTCTCGTCTGAATCTTTTTTCCATGATTAAGTACATTTGGAATGTTTCTTATTGGTGCATGGATTGAACGGGTTGTGGATTTAGATTGTATGGGTATGTCATGTCACTGGAGTGGTCGTGTTGGATGAGATGAGGTCAATGGACCTAGAATGGATACTATTAGAATTGATTACAGCCTGGCTGGAAGGATAATATCGAAAGTCAGCTTAGAAATTTATTCTGGTTCTTGTCGAAGGAGAGTGAGCTCCATGATGATGGATCTGATGAATGGTTACGAGTTTCTGTGTGTTTCTTTCATCATCGGTAGTGTACGGAAGTTTTATAATGGAGTCTTATTTGATATGAGGTATATTACCGGCATTGGGTTGTTTTGAGCAGCTACTGTGATTAGAAATCACTGCTACGAGTATCCGTGTTATGTGTTATATCATGCGATTGTATCTTGGGTTATGGTTGCGGCTTGGTACAGTTTGTTCATACTTATACAGTGTGTAGGTTGTGAGATTCAGATCATCTAAGAAATTTCGGATGTTGGAAATTAGATTCTAAGCCTTGAGGGCTAAGTTGAAATAAGAAATTTCAGTTATGTTGTGTTATCGGACCTATATGGGATAGGGTGACGTGATATCACCCCCGAGTACGTGCGTGGTAAGATGGAATAGTGATTTAGTGGCTTGGAAACAACTCTTGGCATATTCGAGGATGAACGTATGTTTAAGTGGGGGAGGGTGTAACAACACGGCCCCTATTTATTTCTCACTTTATGCTTTACAGTTGTTGTATGATTTGCCGGCGTAATTGGTTAGGGTCTGTAAATATTCCGGAGTGAAATGAGACACTTAGTCTCAAAATTAAAAACTTAAGTTGGAAAAGTTGACCTGATGTTGATTTATTTGTAAACGATCTCGGATTTGAATTTTGATGATTCCAATAGCTCCGTATGGTGATTTTAGATTTAGGAGATGTTCGGAAAATTATTTGGAAGTCCGTAGTGGAATTAGGCTTGAAATGGTGAAAGTTGAATTTTTTGGAAGTTTAACCGGGGGGGTTGACTTTTGATATCGGGGTTGGAATCCAATTCTGCAAATTGAAATAGCTCTGTTAGGTCATTTATGAATTGATTTCAAAATTTGAAGTCATTCTCGATTGATTTGCTATGTTTCGACAGGAGTTATTGAATTTGAAAGTTCAAAGTTCATAGATTTCGATTTGAGGTGTGATTCATCATTTTGATGTTGTTGTTTGTGTTTTGAGGCCTCGAGTATGTCTGTATTGTGGTATGTTCGGACGGGATCCCGAGGGGCTCGGGCGTGTTTCAGATTGATTGCAGATCATTTTTCTTCATGTTGTTATTGTTGGTTGCTGCTGGTTCTGTTGTGACCGCACCTTCGGTTTGTCTGCATAGGTGCGATGCTCACAAAAGTGACAATGGAGTCGCAGTAGTGGAGGTGTTGCTCGGAGCAGGTATCCACAGAAGCGGAGGTTCATTCGCATCTACGAAGGCGCAGATGCAGTGTGAAAGGGAGCAAAAGCGAAAGTCAGTGCAGGAGCGCAATTTGGACTCGCACCTGCGTGTGCGCAGCAGTGGAGTTTCTACCGTAGGTGCGAAGGCAGACCTACAGTGCTTCTCCATAGAAGCGTGTTATTGGTCGCAAAAGTGATGCCGCAAAAGCGGCTAATGTTTCGCAGGTGCGAAAGTGCTGGGCAGAATGATAAATACAAGGTTCGCGATTTTGGCTACATTTTAACATTTCCAAGCTCGTATTGAGGCGCCCTTTGGAGATATTTTCATCACAATGATTGGGGTAAGTGTTCTACACTTGGTTTTGATCTTATTCCATGAATCTACCTTCATTTTTGGTAATTGGATTGTGAATTGTAAAGAGGGAATTGGGGGCTTTGGCCTAACGTTTCATAATATGAATTTTTGAGTTTTGAACATCGAATTGGAGTCGAATTTGAGTGAAACTAGTATGGTTGGACTCGTAATTGAATGGGTTGTTGAATTTTGTAAATTTTGTCAGGTTTCGAGGTGCGGGCCCGAGTTGGGCTTTTGGTCGATTTTGGGCTTTGATTCAAGATTTGATTTTTTTCGATCGGGATTGATTGAATTTGTAAATTTTGCCAAGTTTAGCATTGTTTGATGTACTTGAGTTGGTTTTGGTTAGTTCGAGCCGTTCGGAGTTTGGAACGCGCGGGATGGTATCTTTGGATCATCGCTTGACTTGCTCGGCATTGGTATTGGCTTGTTAGAGATAAGCAACTCTTCTAATCTTGGAGCCGAGGGTATGAAATCCCAAAATACTTGTTATGTGATTAGTATTGAGGTGACACACATGCTAGGTGATGGGCGTATGGGCGTGTACCATGCGAATCGAGACTCTTTTGCTTCCATGGCACTGTATAGTGGTCCTACTTTGTCGATATACGTGTTTTCACCATGTGATAAAGTAGTTAAGTTGTCAATCATGCTACATATCATGTTGAGGCATTATGCCGATATTGTTTGGACCCATAGTGGCCGTTTCTTACTGTATCTCACTAAATTCATTGATATTTCATACTCAATCATATCCATGCATTCATGCCATATCTCAGTCTCAGTTAATATTTATTGATACATCATATCATTGTTGTCGGCTAGTTTTATGACATTGTGAGCCCATCAGTGAGACTGGAGAGATTGATGACTGAGTGAGGCTGAGGGCCTGAAAGTGATAGTTTGGGATCGGGCTGCATGCCGCAACATGTTATATTGATTACCTTTTACGGGATCGGGCTGCACGCTACAATGATATATTGATTACATTTATAGGATCAGGTTGCACGACGCAGTGAGCCTTATGGCTATTTATATATTATGAGATTGGGATGTATGCTGCAGCGATATAACGCTTGGGCTGAAGGAGCCCCTTCGGAGTCTGCACACCCCCAGTGAGCGTAGTCGACTATATATATGGATCGAGCTGCTTGCCGCAACAGGTATTGTACAATGCTGAGTGATTGAGTGTGCTGAGCATAGTGAGAGAGAATACGAGACAGTGAGATTGAGTACTTTGAGAGTGTGAGTACATGAGCTCATCATCGAGATGCATTGCATTTGACATGCGTACTTGTGATACATGCATAGAGGTGCATTTCCTTCTGCTACCCAGTTTTGGTGACATTTATGATTTTACCTATATCTTGACATGTAGGCACAGAGAAGTACTTTCCTCATGCTATCTGAAAATGAAACATATTACTATTTGTTGAAAGGAGTTTTGGAAAAAACCACAATTTCAAAAACTTACTCGTATTTTGGCATTTTCGGTAAAAGATTTGGGTTTTAACTGAGGTACTTGAAACGAAATGCCTATTTTTCTAGAACTGTGAATGAACTGAGCATTTTATTTCTGAGATACCTCTTTTCTTACTTGTACTATGCTGTTATGAACTGTTGTGGAATATTGGTGTTGGACCCGACCTTTGTGTTAGCTCGTCACTACTTTCAACCTAAGGTTAGGTTTGTTACTTATTGAGTACATGGGGTCGGTTGTACTCATACTACACTTCTGCACCTTGCGTGCAGATGTTGGTTGCTGATGTTGCTGTGTTCGATAGGAGCTGGATTTGAAATTATACCTGCGTCCCGGCTGTAGCTGCCTCTTGTTCATGGTAGCCTTAGATCTATAAAACTCAATTTATGTACTTTTCAAATAGATGATGTATTTATTTTATTTCAGTTTTGTAAACCTATTCTTAGAAGCTCATGATTTGTACAATGGTCCTTGGGAAATGTATAACATTCAGATAAAGTCTTTACTTAAGTGTCTTATTAAATATCATTAGAATTGGATAGTTTTTAATTGACTAACCTAGCGGTTGGGTTAGGTGCCATCACGACTAGCTGGATTTTGGGTCGTGACAAAAGGCCATGGCCCGTCGCATAGCAGACTTCTTATTTCATTAATAAGAGTGAAGGATTGTACTGACTACAACAGAAGGAAACCACAACATAAGAATTCATTCATTATTCTCCAAAGCTAGAAACTTGTCTCACAAAGAGAATAAATCATCATATCCCATGGAAAAGTTTTCGAGTCACGAGACTAATTGACTATCTTCAAATAGAAATATGGAAGAATGTTTATCACATAGGACAAGATATATTACAAGTTTCAAGATATCTTTCCTTTAAATTCAGCTCCAAAAATACTTTTTTCCTTTCTAAGTAAGGTTAATTAGAGTTCCATACTTTCCATTGACAGCTTGTTTTCTTCATAATTGTCAAACTGAATGATATTTTCTTTCCATTTTACTCCTTCTTTCAGTAAGGCAGAGGCTTCATTTTTTTGTTTTTAACATGCTAAACTGAAGAAAGAATTTTCCTTATCTTTGGGATGGTGTATGCCAAAACATAACATTAAATTTTCCTATTCCAATTTTTGTGTTGCATAACCTAAAAACTGAAAGGGGAAAGATGAGGAGAACCTTTATATTGACGAAATCCCACCTTTTTACAGTCTGGTCCATACTCCCTGAATAAAGAATTTTCCTCTTTGAATCCAACGCGATCCCTGTACTAGCCTGTNGACTAGCTGGATTTTGGGTCGTGACAAAAGGCCATGGCCCGTCGCATAGCAGACTTCTTATTTCATTAATAAGAGTGAAGGATTGTACTGACTACAACAGAAGGAAACCACAACATAAGAATTCATTCATTATTCTCCAAAGCTAGAAACTTGTCTCACAAAGAGAATAAATCATCATATCCCATGGAAAAGTTTTCGAGTCACGAGACTAATTGACTATCTTCAAATAGAAATATGGAAGAATGTTTATCACATAGGACAAGATATATTACAAGTTTCAAGATATCTTTCCTTTAAATTCAGCTCCAAAAATACTTTTTTCCTTTCTAAGTAAGGTTAATTAGAGTTCCATACTTTCCATTGACAGCTTGTTTTCTTCATAATTGTCAAACTGAATGATATTTTCTTTCCATTTTACTCCTTCTTTCAGTAAGGCAGAGGCTTCATTTTTTTGTTTTTAACATGCTAAACTGAAGAAAGAATTTTCCTTATCTTTGGGATGGTGTATGCCAAAAGATAGCATTAAATTTTCCTATTCCAATTTTTGTGTTGCATAACCTAAAAACTGAAAGGGGGAAAGATGAGGAGAACCTTTATATTGATGAAATCCCACATTTTTACAGTCTGGTCCATACTCCCTGAATAATGAATTTTCCTCTTTGAATCCAACGCAATCCCTGTAATAGCCTGTTTCCCAAAATCCATTTAATTAATGGGTGAATCTACTGAAAAAGCTACTTCTTCACCCGAGCTAGACATCGTATATATGTTAACAATAACAATAAATATGTAAAACTAAAACACATTATAACAATCAAGACTATACAGATGGATAGAAGAAATATAATCAGTGTCACGACCCAAACTCCCTACGTATAATATCATGACGACACCTAGTCTCTACGACTAGGTAAGCCTAACAAATGCGGAAATGACAATACGAAAGTAAAACTTGGCAGCTAACATCAGTGGATAACTGAATAACTAGTAATAATGCCGCTCGGCATGTACAATAACCAATACTTTATAATTCACAGTCTTCCCAAAACCCGGAACATCATGAGTCACAAGTTACTAAAAGGAAATAGTATATCTATACACCAAAGTCTAACAAAAAGAAATACATGAAGTGTCTGACACGGGAAGAATAGAGCGGGACTCCGAGATCTGCGGACGCGGCAGATATACCTTGAAGTCTCCAAAGCTGTCTCGACTCACTGGTAATGCGGCTGATAACGAGCACCTGAATCTACACACAAAACATGTGCATAATAGTAGCATGAGTACACCATAATTGGTACCCACTAAGTGCCAAGCCTAACATCGGTAGAGTAGTGACGAGGTCAGGTCCGGGCCCTACTGCGATATAATAACAAGACAGATGATATAATAAAATGAAGTAAAAATGGAGAATTTAACAGCAAGAATTCACAAATAAACAACAACACAAGAACAATGTCATAACAACAGGGGGCGCTCCCGAGATACCGTCTCGTAGTCCTAAAAGTAATGTGCTGGGAGATCTCTCGAGGAACTGCCTCGTAGTCTCAAAAGTAAATGTATAGGGAGAACTCCCGAGGTACCACCTCGTGGTCTCAAAACTAAATATGCTGGGAGAACTCCCATGGAACCGCCTAGTAGTCTCAAAAGTAAATGTATAGGGAGAACTCCCGAGGTACCACCTCGTGGTCTCAAAACTAAATATGCTGGGAGAACTCCCATGGAACCGCCTAGTAGTCTCAAAAGTAAATGTATAGGGAGAACTCCCGAGGTACCACCTCGTGGTCTCAAAACTAAATATGCTGGGAGAACTCCCATGGAACCGCCTAGTAGTCTCAAAAGTAAATGTATAGGGAGAACTCCCGAGGTACCACCTCGTGGTCTCAAAACTAAATATGCTGGGAGAACTCCCATGGAACCGCCTAGTAGTCTCAAAAGTAAATGTATAGGGAGAACTCCCGAGGTACCACCTCGTGGTCTCAAAACTAAATATGCTGGGAGAACTCCCATGGAACCGCCTAGTAGTCTCAAAAGTAAATGTATAGGGAGAACTCCCGAGGTACCACCTCGTGGTCTCAAAACTAAATATGCTGGGAGAACTCCCATGGAACCGCCTAGTAGTCTCAAAAGTAAATGTATAGGGAGAACTCCCGAGGTACCACCTCGTGGTCTCAAAACTAAATATGCTGGGAGAACTCCCATGGAACCGCCTAGTAGTCTCAAAAGTAAATGTATAGGGAGAACTCCCGAGGTACCACCTCGTGGTCTCAAAACTAAATATGCTGGGAGAACTCCCATGGAACCGCCTAGTAGTCTCAAAAGTAAATGTATAGGGAGAACTCCCGAGGTACCACCTCGTGGTCTCAAAACTAAATATGCTGGGAGAACTCCCATGGAACCGCCTAGTAGTCTCAAAAGTAAATGTATAGGGAGAACTCCCGAGGTACCACCTCGTGGTCTCAAAACTAAATATGCTGGGAGAACTCCCATGGAACCGCCTAGTAGTCTCAAAAGTAAATGTATAGGGAGAACTCCCGAGGTACCACCTCGTGGTCTCAAAACTAAATATGCTGGGAGAACTCCCATGGAACCGCCTAGTAGTCTCAAAAGTAAATGTATAGGGAGAACTCCCGAGGTACCACCTCGTGGTCTCAAAACTAAATATGCTGGGAGAACTCCCATGGAACCGCCTAGTAGTCTCAAAAGTAAATGTGCAAGGAGAACTCCCAAGGAACCACCTCATAGCCGCAAAAGCAAATACACAGGTCCAACCGATAAATACAACAGTTAACAGTAAGATTTCTACTGTTATACTGATAAAGAAGAAGGAAAAAGCAGGAAATCAATTAGGCATGCTTCACAGAGTTCAAATAAGCAGCTAAAGCACGTAGACATGCTATATTATACTGAAAAGGATAGATACACATAATGGGATAGCTCAATTAAGAATGAAAAACAGGCTAATACTCATTTAAACGGTATAACTAAATTTAAAGGAAAAACAGATTACTACTCAGTAAAATAAATCGGGATTTACAAAAAATAGCCTGTGTACGTACTCGTCACCTTACGTACACGACTCTCACATATCACAACAGTACCAAATCCTAATGGAATTTTTCCCACACAAGGTTAGGCAACCCATGTACCTCGAACCAAGCTCAATCAATCGGTAACAATGCCTTTTCCACGAATATCCGACTCTGTATGGCCCAAATCTAACGAACATCAATTACATACCATAAATACAACTATAAGAAACTAATCTAGTTAATGAAATCAAAGTTAAAGCAATAAATTAGAAAATAGCCCCAAAAGGTCTCCCCAGGCCCACGTCTCGGAATCGGGCAAAATTCTCAAAATCTGAAATCCCATTTACTCACGAGTTCAACCATACCAAATGTATCAAAATCCGACATCAAACGGCCACTTACAACCCAAAATCAAACTCTTCAAATCCCTAGCCTCAAACTCCCAAATTCCACCTTAAATACACACTAACTAGGTGGACAAATAAATGGGGAAGAAAGATTATTGATGAAAAATGAATACAAGAAGCTTACCTCAGTAATAGCTTCGAAAACCCTCTCAGAAACCTCCAAAGTCCGAGCTCAAAATGATAAAAATGGCCAAAATGCTCGAAGTCTCGCTTAAGTAGTTTCCGCCCAAGCATTTCCACACCTGCGGAGCCTGGGCTCGCACCTACGCGTCTGCTTGTGCGGAAAAAAGAGCTCTTCTACGCAAACAACTTACTCCCCTCTACCTCCGCACCTGCGATGAAGGGGCACACCTTAGAGTGCGCCCCTGCGGAATCCTGTCCGCTTCTGCGGTCTCTCTTCGCACCTGCAATCATCCTTGGGCATCTGCGGGCATCACATATGCGGCCTTTCTCACGCACCTGAAACCCCTGACCAATCAACCCAACTCCGCTTCTGCGCCATATTGCTCCCACCTGTGGGCTCGCACCTGCAGTCAACCTTGCGCAAGTGCGATTACATCAGAACCAACAACTTCAGCCATTTGCCCAAGTCCAAATTCAAACCGTTAAGCATCTGAAACATACCCGAGGCCCCCGGAACCTCAATCAAACATGCCAACCATTCCTAAAACACCACAGGAACGTAGTCGATCCCTCAAATCACATCAAATAACAACAAAAGCATGAATCACCCTCCAATTTAAACTTAATGAACTTGAAACTTCAAATTTCTACAACCGATGACGAAACCTATAAAACCATGTCTGATTGACCTCAAATTTTGCACACAAGTCATATTCAACATTTTGGACCTACTTCAACTTCTGGAATCGAAATCCGACCCCAGTGTCAAAAAGTCCACATCTAGTCAAAATGTCCAAAAATTCAACTTTCACCATTTCAAGCCTAAATCAGCTACATACCTCAAATTCACAGTCCAGACACGCTCATAAGTCCACAATCACCCAATGGAGCTAACGGAACCAACAGAACTCCATTCCAGAGTCGTCTTCATACAGTTCCGACTACGATAAAAATCCTAAGACTTAAGATTTCATTTTAGGGACTAAGTTTCCCAACTCACTCCGAAACCAAAAAAAAGACTCTCGACAAGTCACATAAGCAGAAACAAATACGGGAAAGCATACAATAGGGGATCAGGGCTATTACTCTCAAAACGATCGGCCGGGTCGTTACATCCTCCATCTCTAAAAACAAGCATTTTCCTCGAACGAGCATAGAGACATACCTGAATTGATGAAAAGATGAGGATAACGGTTGCACATATCATGTTCGGTCTCCCAAGTCGCCTTCTCGACCGGCTGACCCCTCCACTGAACCATCACGGAAGCAATGTTCTTTGACCTCAGCTTTCGAACCTGCCTGTCCACAAATAATATACTTCATATACCTTACTATCATGGTCATGTGGTATATTACTAGTCAATAAATATGGGGTATTATAGCTTGGACTGTATTTTATCTCAAAATATCAAACTTTGGCGATACTCGATTTCTTCGATTCCCCTGACCTTGATAACAATTACTTATCACTTGTTTGAAATATCATAAATACCTATAACCTTAATAATAGTCATGTCCTTGAACTTATGTCAATTATTTTATGACAAATCCAACGTATAAAAGTATGGGATATAACAAATTCTTCCCTGCTCATCCGAGCTCTTGACATTCTCATCGACCCCAACTGCAACCTAACTTACCAATACGCATGAGTACAAGAATCCCATGATAACCCCTGATCCACTACTAGAATAACACTTCATCATATAGAAACCTTTTACTTAGCTTATTCCAAATAACCAATGCAACACGCGACTACATTCTCAACCCGCAGCAAAATACAAACCTCGAGTAGTAGTCTAAAACACCATAATTCTTCCGGGATCCATCTACACATAACAGGCCACAATACTCGAATGACTCCGAATAAAATCAATTACGGCAGCCGTCAAGACTCGCACGTACCCCCACAAATCATATGTATACTTAACGCGCTGAAGGAACTGATCATTGCCACCATCACACTAAATCAACCATTGCTAACCGATCCGATTTCTTCTAATTACTCGGGACTCGCCCTAGAAATAGTAATAGCTACATTCAAAATATCATGAACCCAAATTCCGCACTCATCCTGAGCTACCTTATTTCACGAGACCACGTCATCTCCTGAACCCACGAACCATCACATGCTCTCCTTGTGCGCATATTATCATCTTCAATGGGTACACCCATTCTCAAAATTCTTCCATGAATCCGAAGTTATTTCTTCCCTTCTTCCAATACTGCACCACATATCCAATGATAACATAAAGATTCCAAGTCTCTTTCATACTCCACTACAACAACTCGATACCTGGTCGTACAACAGATTCAAAATCCTTAGACATCTCTCTTTAACCTTGAATCCCTGGGACCCCGAATATAATCAAACTCCAAGGCCCTGCTAGCACATGAACAACCTCTCGAAGAAGCAACCGGCTGAATTTCCTTTCTTATACATCACATCCACATGAAGCATAGACTCCGAGCCTTCCCAAAACTTGAAAACAAATTCGAACTACCACTGATGCTTTCTTTCCTTAGTCATGGCCACCTACCAATACACTGATAACCGGAAATCGCACTAGTTGACAACTACACAATCCAATCATAGACGGTGGGGCTCTCCCACTTAGCCTGAAGCTACCATCGCATAACTCTAGAACTCACCAAGATTCCTTATCTCCTATTGACATGATCTTGCACAATTAACCCGCCAAATTTCCTCAAAATCCTTATGTTAAACATTTCATGAACATTCTGAAACACTAGCCACATTCACATATTCGACCTCTCACTAGATAACCAGTAAAATTCTTCGTAGAAGCTTCATCAACACCACACAACCGCTAACCTACTCACAGGAGATATACCACCTCCGACAATTCCATGCCGACATCCACCAACAACGTTGCACAGAGTATAATTACCATAAAGCCAATAAACCATCGTGAGCCTGTGCTCATTCACCAGTTGTACAAGTCCGTTCACTCCTCATGAACATCTACTAAAGGTGCGACGATGGATTCCAATCCAAAGTCATGTTGTATCATGTTTCATGTAAAGCAACTCCCTCCTGTCACACCCAATGTTCCTCAATATAGCAGCCCATAATCCAAATTAAGCCCGTAGACCTAGTCACTGTCCACCATGAATCCCAAACCACTGTAGCTTCCCCCAAGCCGTGTGGCTCTCCTACTACAAAACCTGTATAATACTCTCCTACTCTGGTCAAACCTTTTATTCTATGCGACTACTCGACTTCTATTTCCTTACACTTGGCCTTCTAGAAGTTTAACCACTGCCAGGAACCTCTCGCATGTCCTTCCTCATACTTCACTGCCCAGTTTTTGCCTTAACTCAAAATTCATCTCTGTAGAACCCGAACCACCGGATCGCCGAGAACTCTAAACCTCCCCGAAGATCATCCTCATTGATCCATCGACATTAGGATTACCAATTCAATTCTAAACCACAACACACTGCGATATCTGACAGCCGCTTCCCTGGCAGCATTCACAATACTCTGCCCCAAAGGCGATTTGAGGAAGGCCATAACACCAGCAAACTTAACACATTCAATCAAGGATGATGACACCACATCTGGGATGAAGATTCCACCACACTTGAAAATTCCAAGTCTCGTTACTCCATCAATCTCACATGAACATTCTTAATCCTATTGCCTTTCCCTCTGCTGGAAATAAAACACCGAACCTCTGAATCACGCATTGAGAAAAACCTCCTTTCAATTCATTCACTGCCTTGTCGTATAGACAAGCATCCTACCATTACTTTAATATTGTGCGATAACAGCTCATGAACATCATAGAAATTGGTGCATAGCCCCAAAACCATCAGAAATACTGCTACCGAGCTGAGGTGATAGAACATCCTTCCCCAAGGCGACGACATTAGCCCAATCGAATACGCAGGGAGAAACATCCTGCTCCACATCAGTAGTGCAATTAAAATTCCTCGATTCCAATTTATAATAAGCGCTTCGTGTTGCATAAGATTGAACAGGAAGGACATTAAGGCATAAGCCTCAAAGGAATCAAATCACACGATGAGGAATCAAGAAGGGAAGTGCTCCTATCAGCCTGGTAGCCTCTCTAAGATAAGTACAGACATCTCCGTACCGATCTGAAAGACTCTACTAGGCTCGCTCATGACTCGTAAGACCTAAGTGAACCTAGTGCTCTGATACCATGGTGTCACGACCCATAATCAGTTAAAGGTCGTGATGGCGTCAGACACCACTGTCAGGTAAGCCAACACAGAACAATTAATTTAATTCTCATTTTAACTATTTTTGAAATCATGAATTTCTTTCAATTTAACTAGTAAAGATGAACTTTACAGAATAATGATGATGATTTCCAATTTAAATACTGAATATCCCCTAATCATCCCAGAACCCGGTGTTACAAGCACATGAGCATTTACTAGGAAGTAAAATAAAATACAATAATTGTCCCGAATACAAAATTTGGGCAGAAAAGAAAATACAAGAACTCTGACGGAGACTCTGCTGGTTGCGGATCGTCTCACAAGATGCGGCTCACCTAAGTCTCTGCATGCGTACACGCCTCTACTCTTACAAGGCTGCTAATCACGAAAATGTGCAGCAAGTGTAGTATGAGTACGTAAATCAACGCGTACCCAGTAAGTATCCCGCCCAACCTCGAAGAAGTAGTGACGAGGGGTCGGCTTCAACACTTACTAATGGCTAATAATATAATAATATGAAATTTCAATTAAGTATGATATACAACAATAAGACTTAGAATAAAAAATAACTGAACAAGTCTTTACCATATTTAAGAGTTTAAACAACTTCCTTTCTTTAAAACATACGATCACACACACAATGAATTCATACTACTTATAAAAGGGACTTCTAGTCCTGTTATCACACACAAATACCACCGAGGACGTTCGGCCCGATCCAACATAAATGTAAACGGTGCACTGGCGAGGGTCGAATGGCGCAAACCATAGATGCATCTATTACCCCGCTGGCGGATCATATATATGACGCGATCAAATATAAATTTAATGAATTATCCCGCTCACGGATCATACACGATGCGGTCAAATATAAATTTAAGGAATTACCCCGCTCGCGGATCATACATGCGACGCGATCAAATATGAATTTAAGGAATTACCCCTCTCACGGATCATACATACGATGCGGTCAAATATAAATTTAAGAAATTACCCTGCTCGCGAATCATACATGCGACGCGGTCAAATATAAATTTAAGGAATTACCCCGCTCGCGGATCATACATGTGACGCAGTCAAATATAAATTTAAGGAATTACCCCGCTCACGGTTGATACATGCGACGCAGTCAAATATAAATTTAAGGAATTACCCCGCTCACAGATCATACATGTGACGCAGTTACACACAAATTTCTTATGTTATTATAGTATTCTTCCATTCTTTTAAAAATACGAAATTCAAATGAAAACTTTTAAGATTCCAATTCTTCCTCAATTTCAACTCCTTTCAAAAAAAATTTAATAAGCAAATTCAATCTCGCTTATTCTCAAGGCAACCAATAAACATAAATCAATAACAATATCAACAAGGCATGATGTAAGCCTAAAACTACCCGAACATACGCATAGCTAGTAGCTACATACGGACTCTCGTCACCTCGTGCGTACGTAGCCCCCATAAATAGAAGCACATAATAATTTAGTTCACCTATAGGGTTAATTCCATCTTACAAGGTTAGAAAAAAGACTTACCTCGATCCGAAGTTCAATAGCCGGCTCCAAACCCTTTCCGACACCTCAAACCGATGGCCAACGCTCCAAAACTAGCCAATAAATGAGAAATTCCACAAATATATACTCTAATACTCATTATAATCCTATTTACAACAAATTTCCAACTCCGTCTGAAAAATCGATAAAGTAACCCCCGGGCTCACGTGCCCGGATTAAGAAAATGTTCGAATATAAACTTTACCCATGACATTACGAACTCAAAGATATGATTTATGCTTAATTCTATGCTCAAATTTGTGGTCAAAATCCAAGAATACCAATTTATAGGTTTTTCGCTTAAAATCCCAAATTTCTATAAATGTTCATGTCTAAATCCATATATAATCCAAGTATTTAACTTGTAATAGGTGAGAATCACTTACCTTGACATAGATGACAAAAATCTCCCTTTCAAGAACCCCAAATATCGCCCAACCAAATGAAAAATGGACAAAACCCGTCTTTAAAACAATCTGCCCCGGCCAGGCCCTTCTTCGTGTTCGCGATTAAAGCCTCGTATTCGCGAAGGCTACAAACATTATTGCTTCGAATTTGCAGCTATAGCTCCGCATTCGTGAAGGCCAAACTACTGTAGGCTCCCACTCTGCTTTGCTTCTTCGCGTTCGCAACCCCCTGTGTCGCGTTCGCGTAAGCTTCCTTAGGCAACCTTCCGCGTTCGCGTAAGCTTCCTTAGGCAACCTTCCGCGTTCGCGACCTCCGCCTCACATTTTGCGAAGGCCAAAACCCAGCTGCCTCAAATTCCTGTTTGCGAATGCGGGACACCCTTCGCGTTCGCAATGAAGGAAACCAGATAACAGGAACAACAGTCCAAAACAACCTGAAATGATACGAAACCATCCCGAAACACACCCGAGGCCCCCCAGGACCCCGTCCAATCACACAAACCAGTCCCATAACATAGTGCGGACCTACTCGAGGCCTCAAATCACATCAAACAACATCGAAATCATGAATCACACCGCAATTCAAGCTTAAGGAACTTCACAACTTTAAATTTCTACATTCGATGCCAGAACCATCCAAATAACGTTCGATTGACCTCAAATTTTGCACACAAGTCATAATTGATATTACGGACCTACTCCAACTTCCTCAATCGGAATCCGACCCCGATATCAAAAAGTTCACTCCCGGTCAAACGTTTCAAAAACTTTCAAATTTTAGCTTTCGCCAAATGACCTACGGACCTCCAAATCCACATACAGACGCGTTCCCAGTACCAGAATCACCCTACGTAGCTATTTACAAGCTCGGAATCCCAAACAGGCATTGATAACATTTAAATGAACTTCAACTCAAATTTATGAAATTCTTCCAAACTGCCAACTTCCATAACAAGTGCCGAAACGCTCCCGATCATCCAAAACCGGATCCGGACATACGCCCAAGTCCAAAATCATCATACAAACCTGTTGGAACCTTCAAATCCTGATTCCGAGTTCGTTTACTCAAAATGCACACCTTAGTCAATTCCTCCTAGTTAAGGCTTCCGAAATTAGAATTGTCTCTCCAAATCAATTCCGAACTTCCCAAAATTAAATTCCGACCACGCGTACAAGTCATAATACCTTAAGTGAAGCTACTCATGGCCTTAGACTGCCAACGACGTGCTAGGGCTCAAAACGACCGGTCGGGCCGTTACACTTGATATATTAATTGCATCCATTATATTCTAAGCTTACAAAGACGATAAAAGTATTTAAAATAAAAGAATTCTCATAATATATATCATGGTTGAAGAGAGATATGGTGAGCGTTAACGGTGTAGATCATGAAAATAAAAATAATAAAATTCTCTAACGACAATGTAAAAGATATATCAAGTTGCCATCTATTGTAACAAATGCCACAGGAGAGAAAAAATAAATGAAAAATAAATAAATTATATTCTATTATTTTATCCTTATTGCTTCAAGTATGTATTATTTTAATTTGGCTCTTAATACTGCATCATCAGTTTTGTTTTATTTGTTTGATCGCTTTAACCACAAATTGCTCTTTTTGTAAGCCAACATTATGTACTCTAAGAGTTTTTTCTACTTGATTATTTTCTACTCAGAAAAGAATTGGCTGTCATTATTTTGTTGATTAGTTAGTTCAAATTGTTTACCCTTAAAATTTGATAACAATTAAACTTATAATGTGGTTTCAAGGACACGCGAGTCCACCTAATACCAATTGATAAGAGTGAGGATGAGTAATAGAAATTAACAATAAATAAAGCAAACCAATGTTAGAATGGAACTCAGCCCTCGAGTTTGGATACCCTTGAACTGGTTGATGCAAGAACAATTAAAGTGTAATAAGCTGATGAACAATAGTGTAAACGAGAAAGAGAATTATATTGCTTTTGTGCCTGTCCACCATGTCTTAAAAATGATTAGAACCTCCCTTTATATAGTAGAGGAATTTCACTTATGGTATAATTCTATTTACAGAAAGAAATCTATTGATTAGCTAATTAACCGTTTCAGATTCGATCCGTTCCGAGATTTACTCCATGAAACTCGACGAGTCACTGAGATTTATGCCATGATCCTCGACTAGTCACGGATACCACGCCTTTTTATTATTATGTTATCTTCAATCTTTTCTCGATGTCTATCGCATTTGGCTTGAATCACTACTAGCCTCGATCTCGACAGGTACCTCGATTCTAATCTTGGTACCTTATCCTCGTGATTTAGTACGTTCCGTTATGAGGCCGTCCTTCGATGCAACCTTCCGGTCTTGGTCAAATATTAAAATTGAGCGGGCCCGGTTTTAACCATATATAGATAGTCCCCTCATTGTTTGGAGTGCAAAGACAAGAAGTGACTGAAACGTCCCATCTGTACAATTACTAAGGCATTAAATGCGTGTCAGTCGATGGTCGGCCACCGTCAATTTTGAACCGCCATAGTGAAATCTATAAATAGATCCTCTTTTCACCATTTCGAACTTTACATTCAAATTTCTAATCTCCAAAGCTTTTTTACATCTTCTAAGTTCTTCATCTGCAAATCTATGATTTTCATTGCTAATCTCTTCTTAGAACACCAAATCTTATCATCTCCATCTATTTTTAAATTCAAATCCAAATGGAAAAAATGTCAAAAACGTTTCCTCAAAATGAAAATGCTTCTTCATCGCGGCCGGCCGGCGACAAAACACCGGTCGAGACACGACCTAAGGAGTGTGTTCCTGGGAGGTGTGTCCTCACTTCTGACTTTAAGACTGATAAAGCCTAATTGATTCCCGGTCGATGCAAGCCAGTGTTGAGGTATATATACTCGATAACTGAGGGATACCTTAAGCGGGTAAGGAAAGACTGCGACTGGGAGGGTAAAGAAGTGGTGATCCCGACCCCCGAAGAAGACATCACCACCCATGTGGAAGGGTATTTAAGTACTTACACTTACGCTTTCACACTGGGCCCCCTCGATCCCGTCGTCGTTGACTTTTGCCGTCAATATCAGATCACCATAGGCCAAATCCATCCTTCCTTTTGGCGAATTGTTATTCTGCTCTGATTCTTTGTGAGCAAAGTCGAGGGGATGCCTTTCACCCTCGATCACCTCATCAGGTTGTACAACCCCCGCATCTATCGAGGCGTGTTAATAAAACTCCAACGTCGGGCTACCAAAGTGCTATTCTCTAGCATAGACAAAGACAAGGACCGAGGCTGGATGGGCTGGTCCGTTTGAGTACGGAATTCTGACCTAATCCCGGCCGAGAAGATGCCATTTCTAGAGAAATGGAATATGAAGCATCAGTACAATCCCACTGTTAGCTCTTATTTATTTGTTCGCTCCTTTGCTTCTTCTCATCGATATCCTTTTTCTTGAAGTAGTGGTTGCTTGGATGCCCAGTGCAATTCCTAACCTCAAGAGGATACTTCGATCCCTGCACCAAAACCAGCAAAGACAAAAAGAGGAAAAAGTCCTCACCCTCTGATGATCCAGAACCTAAGAAGAAGGTTGCTCGTAAGCCGAAGAAGAACATCATCCTTCTGACTGAAGACTCCGTTCGGCATCCAAGGGAGGAAGAGGAAGAAGAGGAAGAAGACGACTTCGGGCTGGTGGACCGAGTGGGAATGAACACCGGGGCCTCAAAGGCTTCTGAATCAGTGAAGGCTGCAGAGACTCCATCTCGAGATAAGGGGGTCTAGGGGAGAGGCTTGGGTGATGCCCCCGAGTCATAGATGATCGAAGATGCCTCCCACCATACTGAGCTAATGGTGGGTACGACTGTCAAGGCTCCTCGAGATGGAGAGAACGCCCCAAGTGATCCACTTAGGGAAATAGAAATTGGAGGCTCCCCGCTGCTCCCCTCATTTTCTAAGGAGATGATTCAAAACGCTCGGGCCTTGAAGACCCTATCCATCGAAGGAGCCGACGGAAGGGAGGACCCCTTCCGTATATACTTTACTACGGTCGAAGATGCTACTGGCCTAAGTGACTTAGAGGTCTCAAGGAAGGACTCGGGAGAGGCATCAAGTCTTTTCAATGAAGCGCAATAAACTCTGAATCGGGTAAGCCTTAAATCCCCTTGTTACTATTACCCTTTTGTTCATTTTGCTCTTCTTGTCTAACATCTTTCTGCGTAGGCCTCAGTGCTTCATCGGGAAGCATTTTCTCGGCCTCGAGCAGAGCTGGGCTAATGTGAGGCCGACCTCCGAGGGCTCACGGAGGAGAGAAATGCCCTTAAGCTTCTCAGTGGGCAAAAAGAAGAGGAGATCAAGGACCTCCGCGCCGAGTTGGCAAAGGCTCACCAAGCTCAGACTAACCTGATCGAACAGGTAATGAAAATCTTAAAATCTCATTGGCTCGATTCGGGAACGGTGGCTAACATTTCAATCTCAGAGCTGCAGCAGAAGGTCGAGAGAATTGAGCAGTTCCGCGAGGAGGTCAACATGATAAAGGAAGAGTCCTTGGGGTGGAAAGAAGTTATGGACTGGTTTGCTGCAGATAAAAGAGACTGCTCGAGCCCAATTGTCATCGGTTGAAAGTCAACTTCAAGGTATGAAAGAGAAAAGCTCGGCTCAGGCAAAGAAAATAGAGGAGCTCGAGGCTCGGTTGGCTTCCAAATGTGCAAAGCCAAATCTGAAGGTGAAAAGGCAAAGCCCAAGCCATATGTGATTGTGGCCGTCTACCGGGATGATGTTGAAGCCGCTCAAGTTCAAGCGAGAGAGGCAGTCGAGACCACTCAAACTCGCGCCTATTGGATTGTTGAACTCGCCAAATGCCAATCTCGGAGGGAAACCCTCAAGGAGATCCACACTTGAGGTTTTGATCTTACTGGCGAGATAATAAAGGCTACAGAGCATGAAGCTGAAGTTGGAATGTTGGCCTCTTCTGATGATGATGGCAGCAAGAGCTGGTCCGAGAATGGGTAGGACCTCGATGGAAAAGAAGTTGCGTCCAGAGAAGATTAGGAACCTTAGGATTTTCTTTCACTTTTGGTCTTTTGTATAGTATCCTGATCGGACCTTGTGAATATTCTCATATATATAAAGATCTCTTTTCCTTTCTGACTTGTCTTTATTTCATTTTCTGCCTTGTGAAAACTTTGTTTCATTTATGCCTTATGAAAATTGTGTTCATGAGTTTGATCGAACCTGGACTAGTGTAGTTTTTATAATCGAGTGAATACTTTCTCGAACTCGGAGTAGGGTGACCCTTAGATTTTAGTTGAATGAGGATGATTTCTCGAACTTAAAAATAAAATGGCCATTTAGGCACTTGAATTAGGCCGATACAGCCATAGTATAAAGAAAGGCTTTCTCCCTTTTTTCGGCCTTTACTGTTTAATCATATAAAATCTGTTGTTCCTTAGCATGAAATAAGAGATTTGCTCGAGAGTTCGAATGGTTCAATACCCATTATGGTTTTCAAGGTTTGATATTATCGAGACCCTTTTTTCGTAATGCCTTAGCATAAAATAAAGAATTTGTTCGAGAGCTTGAACGACTTTGTACCCATTATGGTTTTCGAGGGTTGATATTATCGGGACCCTTAGTAATTCAGCTGAGGGTAGCCTTCTTAACCGATTTATGAAAGCATTTGAAGGCCTGTTTTATAACAAAATTTAGACCCTCGACTCAAGGAACAGTGAAAAAAGAAAGCAACCAAGCAACAAACAATAGCAACAACAATGTTATATGGTAACGAACGCAAATGACACAACATATAATAGTGAACCAACTAGACAGTGCAAGTTCAAAATTAACTGGCATGCCCCCCATAAAGGTTCAGGAACATGCACCACATTTTCCATATATTTTTACAGTGCAAGAGGATGTGAACTATTTCCATAGACTTCTCATAACGTGTTCTATCAACCAAAAATAGGACATGTACAGTTTATAGCCTCTTTTCTGCAAATTGTGTCGTGTCAAGCAACAAGTATAGTGTAGGATAATCCAAGCAAAGCAAGTCACTGTTATTGGCACACTAGTTTTCCATATCTTCCTCTAAGGCTATTGACTTACCTCCTATCAACCTCACCTCCTTAAATTTTCGATAAGAAGATTAACACTACTATTCTTCCAGTCATTGAATTTTTCGAATCCAATCCCCCAAATGAGATATTCTACCAGAGACACACAATGAAGTACACCTTCTTTAATGTTACAATAGAAAATTAACTCTATCAATCTCCAAGTCATTCTAGTTCCTCCTAAGGACATTCCAGTGACCCCGGACTGAGACATAACGCAGTAGATCTATACGATAAGGTACCAGATCTAGCACACTAGTCATTTTATGCCCCATTTTAGCACTTTTTCTCACAATTCGTTTATTCAAACATTAAATCCCCAACCATATTCGAATAAGAGACTATTATTATGCAGTCATAATTTCTTTACCCTACGACAACCATTCTTTAAGATTGCTTTACATACACTAAGTGCAGCTCCTTCCTATCCTGATTATCTTCCCATATAAAAGCATTT
>AWOL01S0050217.1:0-23893 GCA_000715115.1 Nicotiana otophora
GGTCGTTTTAATCTACCGATCAAAGTTGGTCGGTAATTTCCGACCAACTTTGGTCGGTAAGCCTTTCCGACCATCAAAACATCGTCCACACCGTAATGGTCGTGTGTTGGTCGGTAATTTGCCATAACCGACCAACGTTGGTTGATTTTTTTGGTTAGGTTTTAGCGAATTTCTAGTAGTGTCAAAACAGTGATTTTGAATAGGACAAAAAAGTTAAACTATTATATATACAAATAATTTAAGTATAAAATTGTATAAGGGTAAAAACTGGGGTAGTGAGTACCCCGATTTTCCGGTGAGGCAAACAAAGCAAGAACATGACTGTCGAGAATCGGAATCGAAGCCAGAAGCCTCTCGCATCAAGGCCCGAGCAAAACACTTGCCCTCAGAACCATCGAGACCACACTCCCTGTTTTGATTCGAGTCCCGAGACCTCGGAGAACATTACTGAACGACCACGTACGATTAATAAAGGGCTATGATATCAGTGTCCAACCTGATGTCACGGCATTAATCATGGCCCGTATCAGCAATAAATCAGTGATTAGCGAATAGGAAGATTTTTACCTTTTTTAGAATTGTACTTAGGGTAAAACTCCCCAACTATATAAAGGAGAAGCTGATTATTCATTAGGGACATTGTAACACACATACCAAGGCAATATACATCTGCTCTCTCTGTTTCTAAAAGTTATTCAAAGTTCTTGCTTTCGTTCATAAGTTCTTCATACGTGTTGGCTCGAAACCGAAGGCAGATTTCTTGTTAAGCCGTTAACCGAGCCTAGATTCACTATCATCATTGGTTTGGCTATTTACTCTATCTTTTATTTTCTTATCTAACTTCATTAATCACTTGTATTGAATTAGTCCACATATCTTTAAAATCACATACAAATTTAATTGTTATCCATCTTTAAGGGTAAATAGTTTGGCGCCCACCGTTGGGCTAAGGATAATAGTGGTAATTTGATATACATTTCCATAACGCACTCTGTTGTATGCTTATTCTTTGAGATTTTAATTTCAGGTAAACTTAAGAATGTCAAACTCTCAAGTTGTCACTTGAACGTTGATGCCGAGTCTGGCCACCATGGCGAAAATGACAATATAGTGCCCAGCAACGAGGTGCCCCCTGTTGACCCCAATGGAGTCCTGGCTGCAGACCCAATCGATGCCAACTCACATGTGACCATCGATGCAAACCTGCTGACCGACCCCGAGAACAATGTTCGCGGAGGAGCCCGATCAACAACCCATGGTACGCACGACAGTGAAGGCGACGGGATCAATCTGCGGGTGATCTTAGAAATGTTACAAACTCAACAGGAGGCGATAGCCCAGCTGCAGAACCAAATCCGCGCCCCAGTTGAGCCCAAACCATCCCGGGAAAACACCCGAATGAATGAACAAACCACGAAAAGGCCGGGTGAAGTTGAACCCGGGACCAACCATGAAATAATAAAGATGCTTGAGGAACTGACAAAGCGGGTGGAATCGGGGGAAAAGAAGATTGAAGCCAACGACAAAAAGGTGGATACATATAACTCCAAAGTTGATCAAATCCCAGGAGCACCCTCGATACTGAAAGGCACGGATTCCAAGAAATTTGTCCAAAAGCTTTTCCCCCCGAGCGCGGCACCGAAAACAAGCTCAAAGAATTTCTGTATGCCCGAAATTCCGAAGTATAACGGAACCACGGATCCAAATGAACACATGACCTCCTACACGTGTGCCATCAAGGGAAATGACTTAGAAGATGACGAAATCTAGTCGGTTTTGTTGAAAACGTTCGGAGAAACCCTGTCAAAAGGAGCAATGATATGGTATCACAACTTACCCCCAAATTCTATTGATTTGCTTGCTATGCTTGTAGATGCCTTTGTAAAAGCTCACGTCGAGACCAGAAAATCGGACTTTTTTAAAGTAAAATAAAGAGATAACGAAATGCTCAGGGAATTCGTGTTGAGGTTTCAAATAGAATGGATGGACCTGCCTCCGGTTGTGGACGATTGGACCGTTCAGGCATTCACTCAAGGACTCAACCCCCAAAGCTCCTTGGCTTCACAGCAGCTGAAACTAGGGCTGGGCATATATCGGGTAAAACCGATAACCCGAACCGTTAATTATTTATTGGGTTGTCGGTATTGGGTTATTGGATTAACGGTTCGGTAACGGTTTAGAATTTTTTCACTATTGGGTTATCGGTTCGGGCCTCGGTTTGGCAATTCTGTTATTGGGTTAACCGATAACCCAATAAGGATTAACAAAATTACTACTTTACCCTTAAGTATATACATATGCAGATATGCTAGGGCTTCATTCTTTCATATTCTTTCTCAGCCTCAGCGCATTCTTCAGAGTTCAGACTCTTCACTCTTCAATTGCTTCACAATTCACATTTCTCAGCCGCATTCTTCAGCTTCATCTTCATTCATCGTGTAAGTTTTTAGTTGCTTCATCTTCATTGTATACATGGAACTCATTTAACAATTTCTAGTCAAGTTTAAGTTGGTCTTCCACGTTAAGCACTCTTAGTGGTATACAAAGGAGTTGTGATGATATGATAATTGTCTATGCTGCTCCAACTGCTCCAACTAAGTCTTGTACTAGGAAATCGTAGAATCAACTTTACGAATGAAAAACTTCTGAGAATATTAATTGTAAAATCACAGTCCTTCAAAAAATGGGAATTGGTTTAGTTATTGCGGTTTTCACAATGCTAGTATCAGCTCTAGTGGAAACTCGAAGAAGGAATGTCGCATTTAGCCATCCAATACTAGGCATTGAAACAAGAAGAGGTGAAATTTCAGCCATGTCTGCTAATTGGTTAATACCTCAACTAGCTCTCGCTGGACTTTCTGAAGCATTTACTGTCATTGCTCAAGTTGAGTTTTTTTACAAGCAATTTCCAGAAAACATGAGGAATTGTAAAATCATAGAGAAAGTAGGTGTAGGATAAAATCAGTATGTATTTTGTTCAGTTGCCTTATGTCTAGATTCTTTTAATTCGTATTTTAAGATTTTGTCATGAAAATAGAACCTTACTGGTAGTGCATTCACCGATCAAAAAAGTTACTGGTACTGCAGTGTGCAGTAAGTAGTAATACATTTGATTAGTTCCATTTGGTGCTCAACTTCTTGAGTAACTCTTAAGAACAATGACTTTTTAAGCTCAAATATGTGCATGCACCTTCAATTTGACAAATGATAAATACTTTGTATTGCTTAGGATCGGGAGGTTTTACTTGTGATTGCATTGGAATAACCATGCATTACATTGCTCTTTTCTTTTTCTTGTATTCTAAAGTCCTGTTAACTAATGTGTCAACTCTTTTCAAGCTTTCGATTTGTTTTTTAAGATTTTGTTACCTCGCTGCTTGATTGTTTTTAAATTCAAACTCACAGTGACACAAACGCATGGCTGAAAATATCATAATTGATAAGGTGATTGGTGAAAGTGGAGCTTCTAATTCAAATGCGACAGCACAATCTCAATCAGTTCAATCGACATTAAGGAGACAAAGAAAAAAAAGATCTCCTGCATGGGATCATTTTGACCAAATTATTGATTCGGAAGGAAATCAAAAGGGTGTCTGTAAACATTGCAAAAGAGAATATTTTGCTGATACAAAAGATAATAGTACGAAATCACTGCTTACACATATGACCAATTGTAAACAAATGCCTTTACATATTGCAAAAAGTCAATCAAAATTAGCCTTTCAACCTGTTCCAGGGGGTAATAAGGGTGATATAGTTGTTGTTCCTTGGAAATTTGATCAAGAACAATGTAGGAAAGCTTTGTGTTGTATGGTGATCGTTGATGAACTTCCTTTCAACTTTGTTGAAAAGGAAGATTTTATGAATTTTTTGAAAGTTGCACAACCTTTGTTTCGAATTCCTTTCCGTAGAACTGTGACTCGTGACTGTTTTGATCTTTTCAATGAGGAAAACCATAAGTTGGTGAAGCTTTTTAAAGATCAGAGAGATTTTCTTACCGCTGATACTTGGACTTCCTTACAAAAAATAAATTATATGTGTATTACTGTTCATTGAATTGATAGTGAATGGAAAATGCATAAAAGAATTATCAACTTTTGTCCAATTTCTAGTCATAGGGGTGAAGATATGGCAAATAGTATTGTTAATTATTTGAAAGAGTAGGGGTTACAAAAGATTTTCACTGTCACAGTTGATAATGCTAGTTCAAATGATGTGACGGTGAATGAGCTTTCTAAGAAGTTAACTAAATGGGGGACCGATTCCATGAATGGTAAGCACCTTCACGTGAGGTGTATGGCTCATATTATGAATCTTGTTGTTCAGGATGGTATAAAAGAATCAATTGTGTCTATTGAACGTATTAGGCAAGCAGTTAGATATATCAGGCAGTCTTCTGCTAGGTGGAAAGAGTTTCAGGAATGTTGTGATGAAGGAAATCTAGTTAGGAAATCTTTATGTTTGGATGTTCCTACAAGGTGGAATTCTACATACTTGATGTTGAATAGGGCTATTGAATATGAGAGTGCAATTTTAGAATATGCTGATCATGATATTGGCTTGTCACATCATCTTGAGTTTGTTGATATTGTAGATGGAAGTCCTACAGGTACACTTTTGAGTAATGATTGGGAGGATGTAAAATAATTGACAAAATTTCTTGAAATCTTTTATAAGCTTACTTTAAAGGTATCTGGCTCACTTTATATTACATCAAATCATTATTTTCTTGATATTTGTGAAGTTGTTGTTTACTTGAAACAATTAATATTAAATGAAGATATTCTTTTGGGTTCTATGGCAAAGAAGATGAAGGAGAAATTTGATAAGTATTGGGGTGATCCAGAAAAAATGAACAAGATGATTTTCATTTCATGTGTTTTGGATCCTCGGTACAAGTTTGATTCTGTTAGTTTTGCACTTGCGAAGATGTTTGAAGAAAAAGGGCCAATTATCGCGAAGGCAGTGCATACATATATGACTTCATTGTTTGATGAGTATGTAATGTCTCATTCAAAAGATAAAGGTTGTCGTCCTTCTGTATGTTTATCCAACTCTTCATTGGACACAATGGAAACTTCTACTTCATCGCTTTTAGCGAATATTATTAGTGTCCAAAGCGAAAGAGCTTTTGGTTCTTTCTTTGAAGAATTAAAAAGACATAAAGCTGGGATTGGAGGTTCAAATTCTAAATCAGAAGTGGAAATATATCTTACAGGAGAAGTTGAAAATAAAATAGCAGACTCTAATATATTGCTTTGGTGGAAAGTAAACTCACCTAGATTCCCCATTCTTGCTGAGATGGCTCGGCATGTGTTGTCTATTCCTATTTCAAGTGTTGCATCCGAATGTGCATTTAGTACTGGAGGGCGTATTCTTGATTCATTTAGGAGTTCACTGACTCCTAAATTGGTGGAAGTTCTAGTATGCCTTCAAGATTGGCTTCGGAATGAACCATTACCTGTAAGTGTTGAGGAAGATTTAGATGTTCTCGAGCAACTAGAACAAGGTAGCAATATTTTAATTTATTTGATTGTATATTATTTTTATAAATAGTTTATTTAATATTTTTGTTGTTTGACTTGTTAATATATATTCTCATAAATTTTGCCAAACTTGGAAACGAACCTTGCGATGATGATGTGTAGAATCTTAGATAGTTGTGAGTTAAAACTTTGGTAAGTTAATTATTCAACTTATATAACACATAGTATGTTTACAAATATTACTTGACTTAATATTTTTTCTTTTTATGTTTAATAGGTGTAACCATGCCTCGACTTTGTGGTCTCAAAGCTATCTCACATGTTTGGAGTCACTATGAAAGGATTGAAGAAGGTGATGATGGATGGTGGAAAGTAAGATGTAGTCATTGTCATCTTGTTTTATGTTACAATGCACGAGAAACTGGTACTAAGTACTTAATGAGGCATGTTGAGCATTGTTTGGAGCGCAATTTGGTGAAGTCTATAAGGATTGAGTAGTTGTTGTCTTGTTAACTTGAATTTGAACTATTAGTACTATGTTTGGACTTGTTAATCTTAAGGTAAAATTGCTACTACTTTGTATTGTTATTAATGTGTTTGAACTATTAGTTGTGTTTGATTCTATCGATGCCATCACTACTCTTTCAAACAATTGGACAAACTTTTGTAGTGTTGAACTATTAGTTGCAAATTTTATGGCTTAGCAGCAACATTATGTTGATGTTTGTAGTGTTGGAAACTGGAAAGTTGTAGCAGCAACATTATGTTGAATTTTAGTTGTAGATTCTTTGTTCAATGTAGTGTTTGATTATGTTTGTTGCATATTCTTTGTTCAATGCAATGTTGATTACGTTGAATATTAGTTGCCGATGTAAAACTGTTTTAGCACAATTAGTAAGACATGTGATACAACAACTGTATTGCAAGGGTCAGATTAAGTCCAAGCTAGCAGGAAGATTAACACAATTAGTTGTGTCCACTATCCAGAACTGATATAAAACTGTTTTAGTTGTGGCGAGAAACGAGTTTTAAAACTATTTTACTCTTCTCTTTTTTTCTTAACTCTAGATTGAGTTATCTTATCGGGTAAACCGATAACTGAACCGATAATGATCGACAACCGATTAACTGATAATCGATAACTAATATCTTATAGGTTTGGTTATCGGTTTATCATATTTGTAAACCAATAACCGATATGCTAAACCGATAATATTCATAACCGAACCGAACCGACCGATGCCCACACCTAGCTGAAATAGAATTTGATAGAATACCCAATGGTAACCTGGGCCGACGTCCATAACAGGTAACAATCAAAAATCAAAGTCGAGGATGATCAGCTTGGGGCCCACTCCGAGTTCGTTTATCCCGTCAGAACTAATGACATATCTGAGAGAGTCGTCGATCATGAACCACGACCGAATAGAGACCGGTATCTCCGTATAATATAGATCAAAGGGGTAACAGATCTGGTCATAACCCTGCGAGAAACGAAAAAAGGAACGATCAAGTCCACAGTAACCGTGGACTTATGAGCAAAAACGGTTTCGACAGGCCACTCGGGGCCAGGGAGGCATCGAGATTATCGGAATATAACTTCAATGTCGATGCTGCTAGTATCGATCTGTCATCGGGCACATCAAAGATACCAAGTGGCCTCGGCCATTGCAGTCTGACCCTACCCAAAGAGACCCTAACCTGATGTGCAAGTATCATGGCACTCACAGCCACAGGACCGAGGACTGTCGACAACTAAGAGAAGAAGTGTTCCGGTTATTCAATAACGGGCACCTCTGGGAATTTCTGAGTGATCGAGCCTAAAATCACTTCAGGAATAGGGACTCCAACAAGCAGACCGAACAAGAGGAACATCAGCACGTCATTAACATTATCATTGGTGGAGTCGACGCTCCCCAGGGGCTAATGCTAAAGTTCACTAAGGTGTCCATCACAAGGAAAAAATGAACCCGAGATTATATACCGGAGGGGACCATCTCTTTCAACGATGAGGACACTGAAGGCATCATGCAACCGCATGATGATGCACTGGTAATATCTGTACCAAATATTACCTGCAGTCCGGGATTTAAACGGATTCAACATAGCATGCGAAACACCGCCGGGACCATTCAGGAAATGAAGTTCTATGTGATTGAAGGGGATATGAGATATAATGCTCTATTCAGAAGGCCATGGATTCACAGCATAAGGGCAATACCTTCGACACTACACCAAGCACTGAAGTTCACCACACCGGGAGGGATCAAGATGGTTTACGGAGAGCACCCGGCCGCAAAAGAAATGTTCGCGGTCGATGAGGTGATCCCGATGTCCGCACTCTCGACACCAAAGAACTCAAACCTGGTTAGGAAGTAAGAAACTAAATAGCAATCACTGGAACCAGCCCCGACCAAACCAGAGAAGCAAGAAGCAGACGAGGATGATGATTACTGAGTTCCTAGGTCGTTCATCACCCCTAACGATTTTGATGCCACCAAATCAACGGTCGAGGAGCTGGAGCAAGTCGTATTGATCGAACACTTGCCTGTTCGGAAGGTATACCTGGGCACGCGGTTAACTCCCGAGCTCAGAAAAAAACTCATTAAATTCCTTATAGCTAAAATAGATTGTTTCGCTTGGTCCCATCTTGATATGAAAGGGATCCCGCCAGAAATAACCACTCATAAGCTAAGCTTGGATCCGAAGTTCCACCCGGTTAAACAAAAGAGGAAGCCTCAGTCCGAAGTCAAGCATGCATTCATCAAAGACGAGGTATCCAAACTCCTTAAAATAGGTTCCATTCGGGAAGTTAAGTACCCGGATTGGTTGGCTAATGTAGTAGTAGTGCCTAAAAAAGGAAATAAATTAAGAATATGCGTAGATTATAAAGACTTGAACAAGGTGTGCCCCAAGTACTCCATTCCTTTGCCTAACATTGATTGCATGATCGATGCAACGGCCGGGCACGAGATACTCAGCTTTCGCGACGCTTATTTCGGGTAACACCAAATCCAGATGCACCTGGGTGATCAAGAAAAAACTTTCTTTATCACTAAATTTATCACCTATTGTTATAACGTAATGCTGTTTGGACTAAAACACGTCGGTGCCACTTATCAACGCCTAGTATACCGGATATTTGAAGAACAAATAGGAAATCAATGAAAGTTTATATTGACGACATGTTAGTTAAGTCCCTGCGAGTAGAGGACCATTTGAAATACTTGCAGGAAACCTTAAACATACTGAAGAAATATAATATGAAGCTGAACCCGGAGAAATGTGCATTCGGATCGGATCTGGGAAGTTACTTGGATTCATGGTGCCCAACCGAGGGATTAAGATCAATCCCAATAAAATCAAAGCTATTGAAGACATCACTGTGGTGGACAAAGTCAAGGCCGTTCAAAGGCTAACCGGGCGCGTAGCCGCCCTGGGCCGGTTAATATCGAGGTCTTTCGATAAGGGCCACTAGTTTTTCTCATTATTTAAGAATAAGAATAACCTTTCTTGGACCCCGGAATGCCAACAAGCCTTGGAAGAACTCAAACGATACCTTTTGAGTCCACCCTTGCTCCATACTCCGAAGGCGGACGAGCAGATGCACTTATACTTAGCGGTATCCGAGGTAGCGGTAAGTGGAGTCTTAGTCCGGGAAGAAGAAGGCATGCAATTTCCTATCTATTATGTTAGTAGAACTCTAGTCAAGGTCGAAACAAGGTATCCTCACCTATAAAAATTGGTGCTCGCTTTTCTAAGCACCTCTAGAAAGTTAAAGATGTATTTTCAATACCACTCCATATGCGTCGTAACATCTTACCCACTAATGAACATAATGCACAAACCCGAGCTCTCGGGCCGGTTGGTCAAATGGGCCATAGAAATTAGCGGGTACAATATCGAATATCGACCCCGGGCTGCCATCAAATCGAAAATTTTGACAGACTTCGTAGCCGACTTTACGCCGTCCTTAATACTCGAAGTTGAAAAGGAATTGTTGTTAACCTCAGGGACTTCCTCGAGAATCTGGACCCTTTTTACGGGCGGTGCCTCGAATGCAAAGGGGTCCGGACTCAGCATTGTGTTGAAGCCTCCTACGGGTAACGTAGTTAGGCAATCTATTAGAACTGTGAAATTGACTAACAATGAGGCCGAGTACAAGGCCATGATTACGGGTCTCGAATTGGCTAGAATCCTGGGGGCCGAGGTGGTCGAAGCTAAGTGCGACTCCCTCCTTGTGGTAAATCAAGTCAATGGGACATTCGAAGTAAAAGAAGAACGAATGCGAAGGTATTTAGATAAATTATAGGCAACGCTGCATCAATTCAAGGAATGGACCCTACAACACGTACCCCGAGATGAAAATAGCGAGGCCGATGCTCTGGCTAACTTGGGTCATCGGTTGATAACGATGAATTCAGCTCAGGAACGGTCGTACAACTCATGAAATCGATAGTGGAAGAAGGCCATGTCGAAATAAACTCAACAAGTTTAACTTGGGATTGGAGAAACAAGTATATAGACTACTTGAAAACTGGGAAGTTGCCCTCGAATCCTAATGAATAGAGAGATCTACACACAAAGGCGGCCATTTTCATCCTATCCGAAGGTACCATATTCATAAGAATGTTCGATGGCGCGCTCTCCATATGCTTGGGGCCGGGAGACACCGAATATGTTTTGAGGGAATTTCATGAAGGAAGCTGTGGAAACCATTCGGGGGCATAATATTTGGTTCGTAAGATAATCAGGGCCGACTATTACTGAATCGACATGGGGAAAGATGCAAAGGACTTTGTACGAAGATGCGACGACTGTCAGAGGCATGCACCGATGATCCATCAACCCGGAGAGCTACTACATTCAGTCTTGTCACCTTGGCCGTTCATGGAGTGGGGAATGGATATTGTAGGTCCCATGCCGTAGGCATCTGGTAAGGCTCAATTCATACTATTTATGACCGATTATTTTTCTAAGTGGGACGAAGCTCAAGCGTTCGAGAAGCTCCATGAAAAAGAAGTCGTCGACTTTATTTGGGATTATGTATATATGTCGTTTGGACATATTTTCCTCACATATGTCATTCACGTAATTCAGCAGTTTATTGACAGATGTTATTCATGACCTACCCTTAATTCATGTTTATATATTAGACGCATGCTTAGGGGTGTTCGTCAGATAGGACTCGGGCACTCGTCATGGCCCATCGATTTGGGTCGTGACAAAAGTGGTATCAGAGAAGTTCTGTCCTAGGGTTATCTACAGACCATATCTAGTAGAGTCTTGTATATGGGTGTGTTGTGCACCACACTTATAGACATGAGGCTACAGGACATATAGGATGTTATACTCCCTTCTTATCTTAGATCGTGCGATATAAGAATTCATTTTCCTAATGATGTGTTATGCTTTCAGCGATGCCGAAGAAGGCTACAACCACCTAGAAGGGCAAGTTCGTGGCTGATGAGACTACTAGTCAATCACCATGAGTTACCGGGATTCGGGGAGAGTCTCATAGTGAGATTCCATCTTAGATTTCACATACCCCACCCTCTCCAGAGCAGCTCTGAGGGGCACCAACTCCAGCACCTGCCCATGTACGTCCAGCTCCTCAGCCAGGTGCATCGGGTCAGGAGATGAGAGATGTTATTCAGCTATTGACTCGATTAGTAGTCGCATAATCTCGGCGTCAGGAAGTAGGTATTGGTCATGCAGATAGGGCCATCAGTGCGAGGGTTTGTAATTTCATTAATTTGGACCCTCAGGTATTCACTGGAGAAGATCTAAACGAGGACCCTCAGGTATTTATCGATAGGATGCAAAGGACTTTGAGGGTAATGAAGGGCACTGCGACTGAGTCAGTTGAGCGAACTTCCTATAGACTTTAGGATGTTGTAGTTAATTGGTACGAGTCTTGGGAGTTGGCCAGAGGTGAGGATGCCCCTCTAGCGGTATGGCATGAGTTTACAGAGGCTTTTCTTCGTTATTATCTACCACTAGAGCTTAGATGGGCTAGAGTTGATAGGTTCTTGACCCTTCGGCAGGGTAATATGAGTGTTCGGGAGTACAACCTTCAGTTTGATTCGTTGGCTAGGTATGCTCCCACTATTGTAGCTAAGATGGAGGATCGGGTTCACCAGTTTGTGATGGGGTTGGAGCCGCACCTGCTTAACGACTATATATCGGTCTCACTTCAGCCAGGCATGGATATTTCTCGTATTCAGGCATACACTCAGGGTGTAGAGGAGCGTAAGCAAAAGTAGAGCGTCGATCGTGAGCATGATAGGGGCCAGAGATCGAGATCGAGATCTTCGGGTCCTTCTGATGAGTTTGTAGTCAGAGACAACAATACCTGAGGTATCCAGCCCAGCCATCGGCTAGCGCACCCCCTTAGTTTGCCGATAGGAGATTTGATCATTCCACATATTCAGGACCTAGTCAGAATTTCAGGGCATCAAGTTCTCAGTATAGGGGTGAGTCAAGTTATATGAGGCCGCCCTTGCCACGATGTGCTCAGTGTGGTAAGCAGCATGTCGGATAGTTCCGTATGGGGTTGAGTGTTTTGTATACTCATGGTTATCCAAGCCACGTTATAAGAGATTGTCCGACGACAGGTGGTACAAGTATAGTTCAGCCAGCAGAATCTGTAGTTGGTTCGTCATCATCAGTATGCCCCCTAGGACAAGTTCACAAGCACCAATCGGTCGTGGTAGAGGCAAAGGTGGAGCATCTAGCTCGAGCAGTCCTCAAAACTGCATTTATGCATTAGCAGGTCAACAGGATCAGGAGTCATCACCTGATGTAGTTACAGGTATATTATCAGTCTCCTCATATGATGTATATGCATTGATTGACCCGATTTCCACCTTATCATATATTACTCCATTGGTTGCTAGTAAGTTTGGAATAAAACCTGAGTTGGTTAAACCTTTTGAGGAGTCCACACCTATTGGGGATTCAGTGATAACTATGTGGGTATATAGAGATTGTATAGTAGTAGTTCATAGTCGATCTATAGTAGCACACCTAATTGAGTTAGATATGGTAGAATTTGATGTTATAATGGGTATGGATTAGTTAGCTTCTTGTTATACCAACGTTGATTATAGATCAAAGATGGTCTGATTCCAATTCTCAGGGGAGCCTATTTTGGAATGGAAAGGTAATACGGCATCGCCGAGAGGTAGATTGATTTCCTATCTCAAGGCAAGGAAGATGATCATAAAGGTCTATAGTTATCACTAAGTTCGGGTTCAGGATGTGAAAATAGAGTCACTAACCATTCAATTTATTCCTGTGGTTAACGAGTTTTCCGATGAGCTCCTGGGTCTTCCACCAGAGCGAGAAATTGAGTTTGCTCTTGACATATTACCAGATGCTCAGCCAATATCTATTCCTCCCTACAAAATGGCACCTGCATAGCTGAGAGAGTTGAAGTAACAACTAAGGGACTTGCTTGAAAAAGGCTTTATCAAACCTAGTACATCACCGTGGGGTAGCACCTGTGTTATTTGTGAGGAAGAAAGAAGGTTCCTTGCGGATGTGTATTGATTAAAGACAGTTGAATAAGGTGACAATCAAGAATAAGTACCCGCTCCCGAGGATTGATGATTTATTTGATCATTTGCAAGGTGACAAGTGTTTCTCGAAGATAGACCTGAGGTCAGGGTATCATCATGTAAGGGTTAAGGAGAAAGATATTCCGAAGACAGCATTCAGAACCAGATATGGGCATTTTGAGTTTTGTGTTCTGTCATTCGGTTTGACCAATGCCCCAGCAGTATTCATGGACTTGATGAGTCGTGTGTTCAGACCCTTTCTAGATCTGTTCGTGATTGTATTTATTGATGTTATATTGGTCTACTCCCGTTCAGAGGATAAGCATGCAGATCATTTGCTTACGGTGCTCAGAGTTCTACAAAAAAAAGGAGTTGTACGCAAAACTCTCTAAATGTGAATTCTGGTTGAATTATGTAGCTTTCCTTGGGCATGTTATTTCAGGTGAAGGTATCCGGGTTGATACATAAAAGATCGAGGCAGTAAAGACTTGGCCTATACCCACGACACCGACGGAGGTTCATAGCTTTCTCGGTTTGGCTGTTTATTGTAGGAGATTTGTAGAGGGATTTTCTTCTCTTTCAGCACCATTGACAAAGTTGACTCAGAAGGGAGCTAAGTTCCAATAGACTGATGCTTGCGAGCGGAGTTTTCAAGCATTGAAGGACAGATTAACTTCATCACCGGTTCTAGCACTCCCAGAGGGAACCGATGGTTATACTATCTATTGTGACGCTTCGGGCATTGGATTGGGTTGTGTACTAATGCAACATGGTAAGGTTGTAGCTTATGCTTCTAGACAACTAAGAAAGCACGAGAAGAATTACCCGACCCACGATTTAGAGTTAGCCGCGGTGATTCATGCACTAAAGATATGGAGGCACTATTTGTATGGCATTCATGTTAATATCTATACGGATCATAAGAGCCTTCAGTATATCTCCAAGCAAAAGGAATTTAATTTACGCCAAAGGATATGGTTGGAGCTACTGAAAGACTATGACATTGATATTTTATACCATCCAGGGAAGTCGAATGTAGTAGCTGATGCCCTCAGCCATAGATCTATGGGTAGCATGTAATATTTACAACCAGAGAAGAGTGGGATAGCTCATGACATTCATCAGCTAGCTAGTCTTGGAGTTTGGTTACTGGACTCAGGTGATACTGGAATTACTATTCAGGACACGACAACATCCTCTTTAGTAACTGAAGTGAAGGAACGCAGTATGAGGATCCTGTGTTAGCTCATTATAGGGATACAACCCCTAAGAAGGATAAGACACCATTTGAGATTATGGAATATGGGGTCCTAAGATATCGAGGATGATTATGTGTCCCTAATGTTGCAGGTCTTCATTGGCAGGTTATGGGAGAAACTCACTATTCTCGTTATTCTATCCATCCAGGAGCAACAAAGATGTATCATGATATTAGGGAAATATATTGGTGGGATGGAATGAAAAAGGATATAAAATAGTTTGTTGCTCAGTGCCCTAACTGTCAGCAGGTTAAGATTGAGCATCAAAAACCCAGTGGATTATTGTAGGTTATAGAGATTCTGACTTGGAAATGGGAAGTAATTAATATGGATTTCATCGTAGGCTTACCTCGTACCCAACGTAAGTTCGATTCTATATGGGTGATTGTTGATAGACTTACAAAATCATCCCATTTTCTGCCCATTAGGACTACATATTACACAGAGTATTATGCAAGGCTTTACATTAAGGAGATAGTAAGACTTCATGGCGTCCCTATATCTATTATCTCGAATAGAGGAGCTCAGTTTACAGCTAATTTCTGGAGGTCCTTCCAAAAAGGATTGGGGACTTACGTAAGTCTTAGTACGGCATTTCATCCCCAAACAGACGGATAGGCTGAGTGTACTATTCAGACACTTAAGGATATATTATGGGCCTGTGTGATAGACTTCAAGGGTAGCTGGGATGATCATCTGCCGTTTATTGAGTTCGCGCATAATAATAGCTATCATTTCAGTATTCAGATGGCTCCATACGAAGCTCTTTACAGACGGAAGTGTAGGTCGCCTATTGGATGGTTCGATGTTAGGGAAAACTAAGTTAGTAGGACCAGAGTTGGTACAACAAGCAATCGAGAAGATTAAGCTTATACAGGGAAGGCTATTAACAGCTCAAAACCGTCAGAAGTCTTATGCGGATAATCGACGATGGAACTTGGAGTTTCAGGTTGACGATTGGGTATTCCTAAAGGTATCATCGATGAAAAATGTTATGAGGTTCGGTAAGAAAGGAAAACTTAGCCCTCGGTACATTGGACCATATAAGATCATATGAAGGTAGGCCAGGTAGCATATGAGTTGGGCTTGCCTTCTGACTTGGAGTCTGTACATACAATCTTTCGTGTGTCTATGCTTCGTAAATGCATCGGAGATCTTTCTAGAGTTGTGTCAGTTGACGATGTTCAGGTCACAGAGCAGCTATCATATGAGGAAACTCCCATTGCTATACTAGATAGACAGTTTCGGAGATTGAGGACTAAAGACGTAGCTTCGGTGAAAGTACTTTGGAGAAACAATAATGTGGAAGAAATGACTTGGGAAGCCAAAGAAGACATGAAGTCTAGATATCTCCACTTGTTTCCTCTTCCAAAGAAGGATCCGACTGAGTCATCACAGCCTTAAGGTACGTGTATGGATTCTTGTGTTAGTTATTATCATTGATCGTGTGAGGCCATTGTCGTTATTAATGATTGTGGTCCTATATGGAATTGAATTATTGAGTTTTCTACAGGAAGGGTTGATAGTAGTACTGTTACAAAGGAGACTCTGCCAAAATTTATATAGATCCTGGGGAGTTAAACATTCGAGAACGAATGTTTCTAAGGGGGGAAGGATGTTACATCTCGCATTTTCGTACGTTAAAGTTTCGTCGTAAGTTAATCGACATAGGCTCGGGAATGAGATTGTTTTTGAGGTTATAAGCATTTATGCTATTTGTAACAGGCGATAAGTAAGTGCCGTGAAGGTTAAAGGGTAAACGAATCAAAGAAAATGAGTTTCGTTGAAGGTTGTCAATTTGGGATAAAATACGATCCGAGCTATAATACCCAGTATTTATGGACTAGTGCCATACAAGGTACCACATGACCATGATAGTAAGGTATATAAAGTGTGCTAAAAGTGAGTAGTATTTTAAGTAATTTGAGATAATTCTTAATTATGTCGATAATTGGATAATTAATAATTTTTGGTGGGGGATTAGCTAATTAATTATAATCTTTGGATAAATTTAGTAAGCCCCCCAACGTGGCAGCAGTTGAGGCCTTGATCAAAGCCAAAATTGTGACTCTTAATTCATGTAAAAGGTGGCACATTTAGAAGGTTTTTGTGGCTAAGTCACCACATAAGTGGGGCCCACACCCAAAGATATTAAAGACCTCTCTAATTCACTTTGTATCTCTACAATGTAATGAAGAAAGCTTCAGCAAAGATAATATTATATGATAGCAACGTGATTTGCTACAAAATTCATACGAAGTTATACTACGTAATAGCAACGGGATTTGCAATTCTAAGGGAGCCCGGTATAATCTTTCTTAAGAACATCATATAGATTTTTCCCTATTTTGATCTCGATGTTACGTGTTTCGTCGCGATTGATGTGTGTTAGAGGGATTGTCAATAGAATCGGCCCAGGTATGTTAAGGCTATCCCTTCTTTCTTTTTGGCATGTTTCATATGATACAAACGAAACGAGAAAACGCACATATTTCATAAATGACTCTGTTCATAGAAGTACTAGGGGTGCCTATGTTCTTGATTCCCCATGGGAATTATTATTATATCTTTTGTTCATGGGTCTTAGAAAAATACTTAGTTGATAAAGTTATCTGAAAGGCATATTGATCTTATGACATTCCGAGAAATATTATTAACGTATTTCTTATGCATTTCATTCATTTATACATGTACATTGACTCATGAAAAGATGGCATTATATACGCGTATATTATATGTACATGGTATATGGGAAAAGGTTACAGTGTTATATACGCATTACCACATGATCAGCTGGTATATGTTGATGATTTTGCCCACAGTGGCCGAGACGACAGATGGGATGCCCTTAGAGACTTGATGATGTTATGTATACCTATACCTAAGCATGATACGACATTTATACGCACGTGCATGGCATTATAAATATTTCAGGATTCACAAAGTTATTTAGACTCACAGGTGGAATTCTTTACTCCATGTTTCATCTATGTCTTTATGTACTGATTTTCATGCCTTACATACTCGGTACATTATTCGTACTAATGTCCCTTTTGCGTGGGAACGCTGTATTTCATGCCCGCAGGTGTAGGTAATCAGGCTGACGGTCCCTCTTTTAAGGATCTTTGATCAGCGAGAGTTGGTGTGCTCTACTTGATCCGTAATTGTTACTAGTTTTGGTACGCTATTTTTGGTATGTAAATATGGGTACGATGGGGCCCAACCCCGTCCTTTATACAATTGTACACTCTATTAGAGGTCTATAGACAGTCATATATAGTTGGATAGTATGTAACCTTGTCGGCTTCTAGTTTTGGATATATAGTTGTCTATCACAACCTTGTCGGCTCGCCCTATCGTATTTCGCATGTATATGTATCTATGTATTTTGGACATGTTTTCCTCACGTATGTTATTCATGTAATTCAGTAGTTTATTGACATATGTTATTCATGACCTGCCCTTAATTCATGTTTATATCTTAGACGCATGATTAGCGGTGTTCGACAGGTAGGACTCGGGCACTCGTCATGGCCCATCGGTTTGGGTCGTGACAGTAAAGATGCCCTCAATCCATTCCTTTAGCCGGGGGTCCGCATTTGGAACCCGAGCGACATCTGCACAACTACAAGTATGTATGACACTTAAGGAGAGACTACACTTACGAGATGCGTTCCACTTCTCAGTCTTTGTCAATGCTCAAAAAGGCGGCCTAGTTGTCCGATGGGTAAGCTTGATCAGTCTCCCTCAAAAAATTCGGGGACTATATAAACAGAGTAGATGATCGATGGTGAACCGACGAGACTCGATCTTGTTCACGAAGTAGCGAAGGAGGATCATGATCCTCTAAGGAGATGGATGGATTTGCCCGAGGCACACCTTGTACCTTTTTCAAAAATCCATAACAATCGGATCCACTGGGCCCAGTATGAAGGGGTAAGTATAAACACTTAAGTACCCCTCCACGTGAGTAGTAATGGTGCCGTCAGACCCGGGGACTACTACATCCTTGCCTTCCTAATTGCAGTCCTTTTGGACCACGAGAAGGACGTCTTCGGTCACGGAGCATATGTACCTTGATGCTCCTTCACCCCGGTCTTGTTTGCGTGAGCGTTTCCCGACCTTAAAGTCATCTGCAATTGAGCAGCCCCCGGGAATAAACACTTTCAAGGGAGGCTCAGGGGCCGGTTCATCGGCAACCACCTCGGGAGAAGCCGTTTCGAGAGCAACTACTTCAGGGGCAATCGCCTCAGTACCGGCGACAGATTGAGAAGATGAAGAGGCAACTTGTTGAGGAACATATTTGGAGATTTTAGCCATTGTTATCTGGAGAAGTTTGAAAATTTAAAGTAAGAATACGATGGTTTGAAAGAACGCATTTGAAGGATGAAGGACAGAGTATGAAGATTTGAAGGAAATATGGGTAAAAACCTAGAAATCACTATGAAAGTTGAATGACAAGGATGGAGATAGGAAGGTTTGAAAGAAGTTTGATGATAGCTGGGAAGCTCGAAGGTAAAAGCTTGGTCAAAAAGTAGAAAAAGAACAAAGTATGGAAGTTTTTATAGGGAAACAGGCGACAATTCGCATTCGGTGGCAGTCGGCCGATGATTATGACGCGTCCGAAGTCAGAACAATGCGACTGATGGGACGTTTCGACTCCTTCATCGTAACGTACGAAAGAAGGAATCGGAGAACATCTATTGTTTCCTATCGTTTCGGCAAACCTACTCTCTGAGAAACAAGGGGATTATCTGTATACGGGTAAAACCGGGGGTAGTGAGTACCACAATTTCCCGGTGAGGCAAACACAAGAACATGACTTCCAGGAATCGGAATCGAAGCCAGGAGCCTCTCGCATCAAGGCCCGAGCAAAACACTTGCCCTCGGAACCATCGGGACCACGCCCCCGGGTCCGGTTCGAGTTCCGAGGCCTCAGAGAGCATTACTGAACGGCCACACATGATTAACAAAGGGTCGTGATATCCATGTATCCGGTTGGATATCGACCCATATCAGCGGTAGATCAGTGATTAGCGAAGAGGAAGATTTTTTACCTTTTTTAGAATTATACTTAGGGTAAAACTTTACTACTATATAGAGGGGAAGCTGATTATTCATTAGGGACATTGTAACACGCATACCAAGGCAATATACATATGTTCTCTCTGTTTCTAAAAGTTATTCAAAGTTCTTGCTTTTATTCATAAGTTCTTCATAAGTGTTGGCTCGGAACCGAAGGTAGATTTCTTGTTAAGCCGTTAACCGAGCCCAGATTCACTATCATCATTGGTTTGGCTATTTACTCTATTTTTTATTTGATTACCTAACGTCATTAATCACTTGTATTGAATTAGTTCACATATCCTTAAAATCGCGTATAAATTTAATTGTTATCCACCTGTAGGAGTAAACAAAAACAATGGGTGGAAAGTAACTCAAGACTAATTAAAATAAAATTCTTCTAGAAACACTTACACAATAAACTCATTGAGAGACAAGTATATAATTATACATTTTCTTTTGTGGAAACAAGTGTATAGTAGTACTATTATTTACACTATTGTGCATACAACATGTAAATTTAGAGTTGTGTCGACAACTCACCCAAACAAGAATTTTGAGGTAGTTTGAAGGAGTGGCTGCTGACCCGAGGAACCCTCCTCTAGTTTTAAAGCTAATTCGAGGTTGGTTGAAGGAGTGGCAACTACAATACCCAAGTGTCGCTTTCTATCATTTTTAAATTTAAATATTTTCTTTTTCTTTTTATCATATTTCTAAAAGAACGTGACCTCTTTATAATTAGTAGTATATGAATATTTTCATTTTATTCTTGACAAATGGACATGAACATGTTTATAAATTCACTAAATTCAAACGACATGTTTTATTAGTATGCCATACATATTTTATTTCAAAATCACAAAATTAAAAGTCTTCATATATTTTGTTCAATCGAACTAATTAAGATACACAATTAAATGAAAAAAGGGGATCAATTATAATTTTAATTTCAGATTCAGGAAGAAGTGAAGTTTGGTAGGTAGTATTAGTGAACAACAATATTCCACGTAAGTCACCCACGAGAAAGAAAAGGGAACCCTATCACTTTAATTTACCCTATTTTTAGTGAATCCTATTTTCCTTCAGAGTGTTAGGTATAGGCAAGAAACCCGGCAATGAGAAGTAGTAAAAATACAGCGCATCAGTTCCCTATATAACGGAAATAAAATTCATATGAACGTGTATTAAGGGTCTTAAGAAGAAAAATGAAAACCCTAACAATGGAAGTTGCAAGAGTACAAGCAATAGCGTCAATAACAAAATGCATGGACACAATTCCATCAGAATACATACGGTCAGAGAACGAGCAGCCCGCATCCACAACGTTGCATGGTGTGGTTCTTCAAGTTCCAGTAATCGACATAGACGATACAAATGTAGTGAAACTCATATCAGATGCTAGCAAAGAGTGGGGGATCTTTCAAGTGATAAATCATGGAATTCCAGATGAGGTTATTGCGAATTTGCAAAAAGTAGGGAAAGAGTTCTTTGAGGTTGTACCACAAGAGGAGAAAGAAGTGATTGCAAAGACTCCAGGGTCGCAGAATATTGAAGGGTATGGTACTTCTTTGCAGAAGGAACTTGAAGGGAAAAGAGGTTGGGTTGATCATTTGTTCCATAAGATTTGGCCTCCTCCTGCCATCAATTATCGTTATTGGCCTAAAAGCCCTCCTTCCTACAGGTTCTTTTTTCTTTCTCACTTCGTATCTTTCAACTCTAAAATAAATATGCATGCCGTTAAGGTGCTGTCGTTTGTGTTAGGGATTTGTTAGAATAGATTTTTAAGCTTTTCTTTACGCAGAAAAAACTAAAGTATCAAATCTTATATCCTAGACAAGTTAAATGCGTATTAGTAAATTAAACTAAACCGCTGTCGAGAAATGAGATAGATCTAAGCTGTATCTTAGGTTCCCATCACACTTTCCTTCCATTCGACCTTACTCAAATAAGTAGGCGCTTGGACAAAAAATTGTATATTTAAAAAAAAAATAGTATTTGAAACTAAGTTGAAATATAATATTTATAATTTAAGATTATATTTCGACGTGCATTTCACTTAAAAAAAAAATAGTGCAGTTTGTGAGTGGAAAATTTGTTTTTTCTTTTCGAAAAAGTTTTAATTTTTGAAAAATTCATTTTCAAAAAACTTAGCAAAATTTCATGTACAAATGGTCCTAAACGTTACTCTACCGAAGAGAGAGAGAAAAGCTGCGTCTTGGATTTTTATTAAATTCTGCCAGCTCGCTGTCATGGATCGGAATTAAAAGGAGTCTACCATAAGAAGTAGCCATTGTTGTCAACATCGTCATGGGAATTGACTAATTAAAAAGGGTTAGCCAGAATTACTCTTTTTGTTTTAATTCTAACCAAGACCAGTTACGCCCAACGTCACTGGGAGTAGTTGTACTCTGCAATTCACAGCGAAGACACGTGTTACGAGTTTGAACAAGACAATTCGATTGAACTAATGAAAATATGCCGCCTGTTTCAATTTATACGACATAATTAGATTAAGCAGAAAGTAAGCATAAAGTTTAAAAAGAAATTTTTTTTTTTTTTACGTAGTCTTAAATATATTCTGTAATATATGTGTGGCTATAGAATTTTAAAACTTATTATAGTATTTAATATGCTATAATATTTATATGATTATATAAAAGCTTCTAATTAAGATAAAATGATAAGATCAACTTAAATTATTTTTTATATTTAGAAAGGTATCATTCTTTTTTAAATGAACTAGTAAGGTAATAATGTCGTTTTTTCAAATGGAGGGAATAATGGATTTTCGTGAGTAATAAGATGAAATAAGACATCTATGGAAAATGTCTGTCATTGGTTATGAAAATTGTTGTTATCTCTTTATATAATCTTGGGCAGTTCTATCACTTGAATTTAATTTTGCAATTGTGTTAGGTTTAAAGTTCGTATTCTTAATATCAGTGTTAGAATCCGCGCGATGCACGGATAATTTGACAGAATATTAATCTTATAAAGTTATAATCTAATATATCATATTATTTTAATAAATATTAGTTGTATTTTATTACTCCCTTCGTTCCAATTTATGTGAACCTGTTTGACTGAGCACGAAGTTTAAAATAAATGAAGACTTTTGAAATTTGTGGTCCTAAACAAGTCAAAAAGGGGTCCAGAGTATTTGTATAGTTGTAAAAGCTTCTCATTAAGGGTAGAATTGGAAGTTTAAGTTAAAATATTTCTAAATTTAGGAAGGGCCATTATTTTTGGAACAAACCAAAAATGAAATAGGTTCACATAAACTTGAACGGAGGGAGTATCCTATATAGTGTGCATAAATATAACAAAATTTATACAAAATCAAAGGATACACATCATATAGTAGGTCTGTGCATGGATCAGATCAGATCGGATTTCGCACATTTCAGATTGAAATTTCGGATTCTACAAAATACAATCTGAATTCGATCCGAATTAATATCGGATCAGATCGAATTTTAAAGTTTGGATCGTATAAATATTTTGAATTTTTGGATCGGATTATACGTATTATTAAGGTGATTGCTAATCTAATCGGCTAATGCGTCTGCCTTATCTGCTTCTTGTGTGTTCTACGCTAATACTAACATCTCTTTGCTTTTCATCCCTTTTATCAACATTGCATCTCTAAGAAAATATTTCTCTAGAGGTTCGAGTTGTTATGCCTCTAAGTTGCAAAACTCATACTTATATTTTCTTTGTTAGAAGAGGCAACATAACAAGAAAAATTCGTGTTTCTACAATCATCAGGGTAATATGGTGCCAATGTAGCAATTGTAAAGGTAATAACTTGGAAGAAGATGTAAAAGAAGTACTGGCTATCCGAAATTAAAGTTTAATATTTATACATGCCCTAATAATTTTGGATTTCGGATCGGGTTAAAATTATACCAATCCGAATCCGATCTGGATATCTGAAAGTTTAATAAACATAATCCGAAATCCGATTCAAATATCCAAAATCCGAAATTGAGGGAATCAGCACAGATTTTGGATATCCGATCCAAATGCACAACCCTATCATATAGTAATCAAATAAATTATTTGTTTCTTACTTATTCTTATTATTAAATTAGTAAGTACTTAGTACTATACATTTACTAATGTGAATTTTGATATACTTCTCTTTTAATATAACATAGTTATATATTTTCTTACCCGGGAAATATATTGTTTTAAACTTATATTATACTGTTCAAAATTCTTCAATTGTTTAAATTTATTGTTAATTTTTTTGAGTGTTATTTATTTATCTTTTATTTTTTAATTAATTTAAAATAAAAATATCATAAAATTATCTTTATCCCCCTATTTTGTACATTCTTTTCTACTATAATATTTGATTAGTTTTCTCAATTTTGTAGTTTATTGAAAATTTAAATAATGTAATATTTGTTTACTAAATTATAATTTTGAATTCATCAAAAGTATAAAGAGATAAGCTTTTTATTATTTTTATAAAAAATCTATATAACACAAATTATGTAAACAATATATATATATA